>JAGDQP010002237.1:38153-57124 GCA_022664845.1 Lepisma saccharinum
TGTTAATGTAACATTAAATCATGCACCATGCTATAATATTACTAATAGAAAAAAGTAAAGATGTAACTAGAGCATGCCATGTTACATATTAATGTAATATTCTGTAAATCAAGAATCATGCTATACTATTCCTAATGAAAATATAAAAAGGTAATGAACACGTCTGAACCAACTAATACAACAAATTAATTTAGTCCTTATTATACAAATCCAACGATCACTGAAAGCTTTTGGAAATATCAGTAATTGCCTGTATGCACTAAACAGTATAATGTGCATGAAGTTTCCGTGCTTGAGCAATGTCCCTCACAGACAGGAAAACGAAACTCTACTCAATCGATGCTGCGGGAATTCGTACTTCTGCTTCCTGTAAAAACACAGCTCCTTCTCAAGGAATCCCGTTCAGTAGCTACTACTGGATACGTCTTCGTTAGATTTGAATTATCATCTCGTATTACTTTACAAAGTTGTAAATAATAACATATGAGAGGCAGATACAAGAAAATATCGTATTAGTAGAGACAGTAGAATTTGGTGAATAAAGATGTTTAAATTTCATGAGTGATTTTTTTTTTTTTAAATCATGAATAGAAGGTCAAATTTCGTGAGTACAAGGTTAAATTTTGTCACTAGCTAAAAATTAATAATTGATTTTAACGACATTTTAAAACTTTCGACATAAACCTTGTACTAATGCATCCTGGTAGAAATCGAGATAAAGTGCCTTTCTTTTGAATTAACCACCTGTTATAATGTTAATTATATATTTATTTATTAATTTTTTTTCCATACTTCTGCCACATTTGTAAAGCCAAGTATCAAAATTATAAAGGGATTTTCTTCCAGTTACTATTCAGGTGAATGTTCATAGGAATGTGATGAAAGCAGCTCCAAATTTGCCATGGTCAGATTTGGCTCGATTGTTGGTCAACAGACATGAAAACTTATTGAACTTTCACAAGCTTGGTTAATTTGGGCAGTTTCCTTAAGTTACCGAAAAAAACTGATGGAAAGTTATCGAGAAAACCAGTTGGTTAGGTCTAAGTTAAAGGTACCATCCCGGCCTTATCACGTCATGGGTAAATATGGTTTAATATAACTCAGTCTCATTACCATGGAAAGTGAGTTTAAACATAAAATGTCCATATGGCTATTGAGAGTAGTTTCCTCAAACGCCATGTTACATTTGAGTTAGAACTGGTTCGCCCGACTTCACAGTATCGTGTAAGTTTAAATGTTTATTTTCGTTAATCACGGAAACGCTTTTCTATATTTAAAAAAAAAAAAAAGTTTTAAAAACGAGAAAGTCTTAGAATTTGAAGCAGAATCTAGAAGCACTTACTCCTGATTACTATCACTCAAGAAGATATTGTTACAGACAGATAAAAGAGTTACCCCAAATAAGTCACTAAAAAAGAAGCAACATTAATCCCCTGTAAGAATTGAATAATAGACGTCATCAATCATAATTTTTAGCTGGGCTATTTGGATGGGTGCAATTAGTTGAACGGGATATGAGAGGAAAAAGTACGAACAAGCCTAGTCATGGCTTGATCCGGCTATGCTTCAAGAATAAATGCAAGTGTTTTCGCTGAAAACTCAGTGGGCGCGTAATGTCCACATCATCGTCATCTGCATGGGAGGCGATTAGGGGGAATAGTTGCCCCCCCCCCCCCAATTATTTAGCGCAGTCGACTAGTCAAAATAGGGTACAAAAATGGGCAATTGAGAAGTATAAAGGGAAAGAGGAGAATTGAATCCTCATTTTTGGAGTAATCTGTCGTTAACTGACCATACTATCAAAAACGTTAATTAAGAGTTTGTGACAGTAGCGTTCCTTATTTTCTCAATAATTATGAGTTGTCACAAAATTAATCTTTAAAAGCTTGTTCAGTTGCAAAAATCTATAAATTGAGCACTATCACAAAGTAAAGTTCGTAACTGAAAAAGTTCGCATTGTTCATGGTCATTTCCTGAATGTGGAATGTTATTTATGGTCTTTAGGCACTTTAGGGTTAGACCGGGGTAAGGAAGTGGGAAGGATGTAGGGAAGAGTCATCCAGGGCTTACTTAAAAATTACCATACCATACCTAGTATGACAGAAAAACCATGAAAAAGATCTCAAGATACCCGGCCGATAGAAATGATCCCAGAGCCTATCGAATCCTAAACCAATGCTCTAACTGGCCATTAGTTGTTCATTGTATCCACTGCATCTCGATCATTTACCGTTTTTCAGATACGCGATTGAATTATAGCAAAATTTCGAGTTTAAAATCGATTAAAGACATGTTACTACATCCGAATGGCCAGTATAACGTATCAAATTAACCTAGATATTTTCCCTCGAAAGTGTAGTAGTCAAATATGCTACATATTTCACAACACCATCAGTAGCGTCGTCAGGTTTTGTAAAGGTCACCGAAATATTACATTTGTGTTTTTAGTTGTAAATTATGCTGTTTAGGTATGTGTGTGTAGGATTCTCGACATTAGTGGACTTCGCAATTCTGTATTCAAATGTTTTGTGAATAATTATTCATAATCATGAATGAGATTCACAAAACTGCAAAGTCCACTAGTGTCGAAGATGTTAAGATTAAAATATATTAGCACAATTAACATAAATTCCTATATTTTTAGATATTTTCCTGTATTGAGTAATTGTAAATGTTCTTTCTACACGTTTTGGGTGTGCATCTAAAAGTGCGAACAAAAAAAAAATGAAACTCGCCTAAGATCGTGCATAATCGCAATCGATTACCTCTTCCCATTATTCTAGTAGAAGCTGAATACCACGCCGATAAAAGCTCTGAGGTTCGGAGTTGAAGAACTATTGTCCAGCAGTTTTCACAGCCTCCACACCATCAAAGATTTTCTGATCGAAGAAGTTCTGCAAAACCCGAAACAGATGGTAGTCTATAGGGACCAAGTCAGTGCGTGTAGGGTAAAATCTCCCAACTAAAGTATCTCAGTTTTCGACGAATGATGACAGCAGTATGTGGCCTGGCGTTATCATGGTGGATGATGACTCCTTGGTGGTTAGCGAGTAGAAGGTGGCATTAATAGTTGGGTTAGGTTCCAGGACCTTCCAGTAATTATGCCTTCGACATCCCACCACACACTTAACATCACCCTCTGATGTGGACATTGATGGAGGCGGTTCACAAACACAACGCACAGTTCTTCGACGCCTTACGTTCCGGTACAAAACACACTTCTCATTACTCATGACAATGTTTGTCAAGAACCGGCAATTTTTGTACCAGGAAAGCAAGGAAATACCGGTCGCGACGCGCTCCTCCCGTTGAGTTGCACTCAACTGATGTGGAACCCAACGACTGAACTTTGTGGTTAAACCCAGCGATTCGCGCCGTCTTTCAAGCGTTGTCCTGTGTACCTGAAAGGTTTTCAACAAAATCCTCTACTGTTGGATTCCGACTGTTTCGTATGGCTTGGTCGAGATCCTCTTCGGAAAACAATGATGAACGTCTAGACCGTGATGGATCTTTCTTGACAGCTTCTCTCTCTGTCCCTGAATTTTCGATACAACCGATATGTACTATCGTTAACTGCATCTTCATCATACACATACCGAATATTTCGGTACGCTGCGGTCGCATGCCTTTTTCTAACTAAAAAGTAAGCAGTGACTGTGCTCCGGACTCGATTTCACCGACGATAAGCTGTCCCTATCTGCTGATCCACTCACTGTTTGTGCCTGTGATCGCTCTGTTACCTAGCTTACGTGGTTAACGTTTAACGAAATAGGAGCCCCTTCTGTGACATCTATACTCCGCTACCTGTGACATGTCAAAACGGGAAGAAGTTTTGCATTTACCCTATACATACACACGCAACTCAAGTAACATAAATTACAATTGAAAACACATATTCCGTGGACATGATCACGAGATCAATTCCCGCCGGAGCCTTTTGAACGGAGTGGTTCTGAACCCACTTTACCAAAAACTGTAGGTATCGTCCTTAGGAGCTCACCAGATCGATAAAGGATGTTAATAACAGTTCAAATAATTCATATCCTGACGACGCTACCAGTTGGGTAACAAAATTGTTGGCATATTTGACGACTGCATTTCCGAAGGCAGTTATTAATCTTAGTTTGATTTGTTTAAACACATTATCCCGAAAAGTATTCGAGACATCGTAAAACGTATTTAATATTCGCAATCAGGGAAAATTTCCAATGCGAACCACCCTTTACTTGCTGTCAGATTCTAATAATCAAGAAGTTCCATTATGCTTGTGTTCATTGGACAATAACACAAAATAGCCCTATAATTTATTATAAATTATGTACAAAATATCCCGCTATGTATGCAACCCCACTTTTGAAAAGAAAAGAAATCCAAAACGTTCATCAAACATACTTTGCACTGATACAAATACTTAAAAACTAACTTGACCCCTCACTTATAATTGGTAATCGCCGCCTCTGGTCATCCGAGTTACAACTGAACAGTTTCAAACTCGGAACGCATGTACTGTACTATAGTTTTACCACAGTTTTACGGCGATTGACCTTGAAGAACGAGAAAGAACTAAGACAAATGAAATGAACAAGTTTTTGGATCACTGATTCTGTGAGTGGTGGAGAAGTAAATTGGAATTCAGTGTTCTTGAAGCTTGGAAGGGAAAGTATCGCTGTCTCTGGGAATTTTTGCCACGTTTCACGTAAGCGTAAAGAATAACTGAGAAGTAATTAAATCTTCTTGGCCCAATAACGTTCTTTGTGTAAAAAAAAATAGCAACCACTAGAATTCAGTTGCGGTCTATCACAGTGATCTGAGACTGGCAAGCGTACAGCGTTGTAGCGTTTGTTTAATTCTTGATCTTCGCAACTCATGCAGATTTTGCGGAAGCAAATGACAATTTTATAAGAAGACGAAGGAAAAACGAAGATTTCCGATTTAATCTGGATAAATTTCGTTGGACGTCGCTCGTACGAAGTTCATCCGCTTTTAGATTTTAGACAAACTATAGGCACTATTAGGAAAACTATAGTTTCTTTAAACTATTGTGGTGGATCACGAATGAGCCAGGATGCAGACAAAATTAGAATAATACTAAAAAAAAGTGCAGTTATTTCTAACAACGTGTAATGAAAAATAAAAATAATAAATGTAGCAAGCCATCAAAATATATAAAAAAAACTTATGTGTATTAATTATGTTTATATATCTCACCTGAAATATGGGAGAAATCCTCCACATATCCATGACCCCTGACGCAAGATATTGTCCCAAAGACACATGGAATGTGTACAAAGGTATTCCAAATACAAATGACAAAAAAAGGAACTGTATTATAAAATTGGCTGAAAAAGAAAGAAAAAGCATATTCAAAAAAATTTATTGAAAGAACTACGTAATACAGATTCTTAACCATTAACAACTTGTGAATCAATTTACTATCCTAGATTTCAGTTTTTATTTCGCATTTTAAAAATTGAACTTTTCCAGCTATGTCCACACTTAAGTTAATTAAAATAGGCTGACAAGGTTCATGCACTTGACTTTACTATAACTAGATAAAGCCCGTCACCGGGAAAAAAAGACTTTACTTTCGATTGAAAGTGATATTCAAGAAATGATTGCCATAACACATGCCCCCTCTTGAATATTTTTTAAAACCTTTTTTTCCTCTGGAAGCTAAACAACCCATCGAACGAAAGAATGGATATGATTTTCCGACTCCTCGTTGTTTGTTTAGAAAAATTAACTGGCTACCCCAATCTTGCCAAAACCTTAAGTTTTTTTTTAAAGTGAGATATACTAGTTCTTGTTGATTGATTTTTTTTTTTCAATCAAGAACTAATAACTAAATAACGAAAAGGAATCTTTAAAAAAAAGGAGAGCTACAGAACAGTCCTTATTTTCTGGAGTACTTTCTCCTTCCTTTTCTGTCCAGTTTGTTTTCCCATTCCTCAATCATACTCAACCATTCCAGTTCATCGCTTTATTTCTCGTTTCCTTAATTCTCCTCGCTTCTTTCCACTTCCTAACCAACATCCTGTTCTAGTATCTCCAGCCCTTCCCAGTCTATCTCCTGTGCCTCTTCCTGGATATGTTTGTAAATAGTGTTTATGTTCCTTTTTAGTCTGACGTCATCCTTGTGTTGTTCAAGCTTCTCCTGTGATTTCTTTTTCGTCTCTTCTATGCACACCGCCTCACAGTTCATACACGGATCTCTGTACAGTACTCCTCTTTGTTCTTCTCTCTTTATCGCGCCTTTCTTGCTTCTCACTAATCTAAGACCCTCTTCCCTCCTTCCTATACGTTTTCACTCTTACCTTTCCCAACAGCCGCTATATTTTCTCGGTAATCCTTTCCCAACTTTCTTTTTCAAACTACTTTTCTTTTAACCTTCTCTTTCTTCGTTTTCTTTTTGTGCCAGGATATATATTACAAATTAACATGTGATATCATCGGGTTTACAGTGCTGCCAACCTGGTATAAAAATGTACCTTTTTCAAATAGCATTTCGTTAGTTTATTCATACTTTGTATTCCTAGTGATGACAAATATCATAAATGAAACATATCATGCAGTGATGCAAATACAATTTCTGAATAATATAGGAGGTTGAATGTTGATTACGATATGGGTTGAAATTCGCTACGTTTCCGAGTTACAAGAGGTCCAACTTAGAATTCAAAATCGACTTGTTACAATAAAACAATATTTCGTGGTAAAAATAAACGATGTATTGAAGTAATATCACGTTTTTGGGAGTGGATAGAGATTGGAAATGAAAATGTGAGGTCATCACGTTGACAGGTGTTGCCAATCTTGAATAAAGGTTTTTCCTTCTACATGCACTATCTCGGTTTAATGGATATTTTGTATTTCCTAGAGATATGTGAAACACGTAATGCAGCGTTTGCAAATTGCAAATAATATGCGAAGCTGAACGTTAAAAAATATCATACAGTGGGTACCAAATATTCAATAAACGACCCTAGCGTCATTTAAAAACAAAAAACCTTTAAATCAGGTCAAACACTGTCAAAAAGATGATGACATATTTTCTCCCTTTATATGAACCATACTGATACAAGTCAACCCTCCGAAACGTGAATATTCTTTATCACATCGTTTATGACTTATAGACGATTAAATACAACTTTAAATACCATTATACCAAGTTGATTCTGGGTTTGAAGTGGGATACTCTGCGTGTCGTAAATGAAGCATTTTTGGACAAAAGTGCGTATGAATTCTGTTTTGGTTTGGTTTCAAGAAATCGTCTCCCAAGTGGATCCCACATGTAAATTATTCGCCATATATACAAGATACAGTCAATAAGATGCAAGGAAGTGGTTACAGTTCAGGCATAGGCTCGTATCTGGTCACTGAGGACCGCTATATGCAACCTTCGAAGTACCTCCCTGCTGCAATTACACACTTTCTCCAACAATAGGACCATTGTTGGAAATGTCCTTCTAGGTCATTTATGCTGACCTCTTGAAGCGATGCAACCTCCTCAGGCTCTTCTGCATTCGTAAATCTCCCGGCCCTCCAGCAGATACTTCATGCGTGGGTAAAGGTAATAATCGGCTGGTGCCAAATTGAGAGAATATGGTGGCTGTGATAAGACAATGTGTTGTAACAATTTATCACCAGCATGGACGGATCCATATATCCACAGCGCAGGACGACGCCTGATAGCTGTAGCATTCAACGTGTTCCCCTCGCCTTTACGCTCTTCCAGCAGTAATACATACATATATGACATTCAAAGTACATACATGACATTCACACACATTTTTCGCAACTTATTGACTGTACTTTGTACTTAGTCTTAGGAAATTTAAGATTGGAAACAACTTCGGCTTCTTGTATTAATCATCGTTCCCATTAGTTTCTTTGGAACTACACTTGAAAATATACGAATGAAATAACAGTTCAAAAAATTAAGACAGAACATTTCTTTTAAATAAAACTCGCTTCCTTCTTACGTCACTTGTCATAATTTGTAATTTCTCCTTTACGAATGCTTTGTCAACATATGAGATAACCTACTAATAGAGAAAGAGTACTTACCCCCAAACTGAACACTAAGAACAGAGAAGCGACTTATATTGAAGAGCCCTAAAGTACACCCAAGACATGCTAACACCGAACTTAAGTTATGGGGCCAGTGACCAATGGGGCTCTGGGCTTCTTCTGGCATGGCACTGCTGTCACGTCGATGTGATGTTCTGAAATGAGAATTAAAATAAAAACATAAGTCTATATATTTTAAGCAATCGAAGAAGATAAGTCACCACAAAGTTACACTAAATTTATGAAATGGAAGATCACAATGCTCAAAGAAAAAGAACAGCTAGCCTAGATTATATTACGCATGTTAGTAAAAATTAATTTGGAGTATAAACGAAGTACATTTGATGCCTAAGAAGAACCTTTGTGCTAAAACGTCATCAAGATAGGTTCCAAAATCTATTTCTTTACATCTCTGTGACAGTTGACAGATTTTAAAAATTCAAATTGGGGTTGAAAAAATAAACAAACGAAATTATGTTTTTAAATAAAAAGTACTATTTCAACTACGTATGTACGAGTTGAATGAAACTGATTATTCAGGTCAAGTTTTCGACCGGATCCGGTGACCGGAGGACAAAGCAGAGATTAATTCCTTCCTTATTATACACTGTTGCATTTGAACAGTGCTTCTTTCAGGGGTGACCGGGACCAGGGGGTAAAAAATAGTAGCCGAAAACTTCCTAACAACAGTAACAATATATGAATATAGTCTCACGTCCCTGGAAAGAACAAAAATACTGCCGGAGGTGTACAAATATCCCCATCGGCCAGGCCATACTGAAAGAATTTTGTGTTTGAAGTGTTGAATATGATAAAAGCATTAAACTGTTTTAAAATTCTCAAAAATGAAGTTCCCGTTCATAAGCTCACTTCACACGGGATTTCACAAATTACAATATTGATTAATTCAAACCACACGAACAAGTCCAAATCACCGGGTCAATTGAGTCGATTCGATCATCGGGTACCTGAATCAGAGTCAGTAGAGTCATTTGAGACGAGACCGGGTCCCGAGTCATTCGGGTCAAGACCAAGTCATTCGAAGTAAGTTTCGGACCCTCACTTCTAGTATATACTAGACTACGGGGTAACTAAACGTTTCGTTTTAAACGGCACTGTCCTTTTATTTTGCAATGTGTCCTGTTGTTTCGGAGAATTATTAACGGAACCCAAAATTACCTTCCTTAGGAGACATTTTTTTTCATTTTGTTTTAATTTCACTTCGTCAATTCGATTTATCCGGCAGTTTTTAATCGATGACAGGTCCTTTTCATGCGCTTATCTTTTTCCGTTCAAACAATTCACACTAGCGCCTCAACTAAAGCAGATAAAGAAAAACTGATTTCAGATTGCATATCCAGCAGCCTTGATTTATCGGATAGTTTTATACCTGGTGAATCTGACTGGTAGGTCCTTTGCATTTGGTTAGTTTTCTGCAGTCACGTTAAAGAATTCACGCTAGTTTCCACTATACGCACTTTACTACATTGTCACCTGTTCTCGTAATGTTATTTTCTTATTACGCCGGAAATGAGTTGATTTTAAAAATCAACGCGTTTCATCAATTTAAGCAAACCTACGAAGTGAATTGGGTGAAAACATCTTGAAATTTGAAGAGATTGCTAATTTATTTCATGACAGCTTTCTAGCTTATTCAGAAAATCTGGTTTCTGCATTTTATTCAATGAAGTAATTTTATTGGATGAAATTGCAAGAAATCTGAACCGTCTCAAATCAACAGACTGTCCACGATTCAGATAGATGATGATGATCTGCTGTCTCAAATTGCACATGAAAATAATGTTATATTCCAGCAAAAGAACAAGATGAGCACTAAAGAATCAAAAGTGGTGTGATGTTTTTCATGCACTTAAAATTGTACGTATCCAGTATACAAAACATGAGAGGAATTTGTTTGTATTGGCTGTATAGAGGTGTGAAAATTATATTTTCAAATGTGAACCCTATATTAACATATGAAAAAAAAAAACGTTAGTGTGGAAACTGACAGCAATTATCAAGACTCACTTCCAGGACCTCGGGGTGGCCAAGAGGTTAAGACGCTCACTTTATGTGCGCGTGGTTACGAGTTCAATTCCAGTCGGGGTCCGTTGAATGGAGTGGTTCGGAGTCCACTTCACCCAAAACTATAGGTCCTGTCCTCAAAAGATCACGAGCTCGTTAAGGACAATAATAACAATTCAATCCATTAACTCAATCCCAGGATCTTAGTTGTAACAAATGCCACCGCTTAACACAAAACTTTGGCTAGAAATACACTCATAAGAAAAATAAACTCGTCTTGAAGCAACTCGCTCATGCTCTGAACGTTTATTTATGTGCCGAAAGAGTTCTATTTATCTTCTCAGTTGTTGTTGGTACCTTAAAGTTGTCTACTGTACTTTAAGAGGATTCCTCGCCCCCAATCCCCATTTTTAAAAATATTTAAAAAACAAAGAGAACTATCGAAAAAGTAAGCGCATAGCGCACTGGAGCTTACAAATGACTATGCAATACAATGGACAGCGATCTCGAAATCTTGTCGATTGATGAGTGCTGAGACTTCGATTAAATAATGACGTCATAATCTTTTAAAACTTATCACTCATCAATGGACAAGATCTGGAGATCGTTGTCCATTGGATTTCATAGTAAATTATAACTTCCAGTGCGCTTATATTTTTGATAGTACTATTAGTTTTTTTAAATATTTTGAATGTTAAAAATGGAGTGGTTGGAGGGAGGAGCCCTCTTAAGCACTGTAAAAATTGGAAACACGAAATGGATGAAAGTTACTCCGCTTTATGGAAAAATAAAAGTCGAAAACTAGCGTTTTGTTGTATTTACTCTTAAACGTGGATATAGTGTAAGCCTTTTAGTGGAAAGATTGGTAAAACTAATTCCATTTTAAAGTTAAACACTTTCTTTGTAATAGCTTAACGTTAACTGAAAATGGGTTGAAACTGGCCAAAGTGATTTGTCCGTGAACGTTCAACTTATTTTACGCTTAAAACTCGGTCATTTTCTAATCGAAATGTAAGATAAACTGGCAATTTTGAGGTTACGTACTTTTGTGGATGAAGTTTAAACCTTAGTTGGATATTCTATAATCCAGTAACAGGAGTAACGTTACTTTCTTATCACTGATCGTCCTTCCATTTTGAGTGTTTACATTTTCTTTACACTGTGAACAGCAAACAGTTTACTGGTGGGCCGAGAAATTAAGTTGGGTATAAAACTTTACACTGTAGCAAAAGCATCTTTCCATATTTTCACGAAACATTCCTCGTAGTAAAATAATAATAAAAAAAAACGTGTTAATAATTAACCTCCTTCACAGTACAACCATAGCTCGCTCGGAAAGCCAGAGTCACCAACTGTCTTCGTAGCGAAGTGGTTAGAGCGTCTGACCAGTGTCCTTGTGGACCCTGGATCGAAACCCAACCACTTCAACTATTTTATTTTTATTTTTAATTTTAAAGGAATATTTTCTTTTATTCTTTTCTACCTTTAGAAAATGCTCAGATTGAATGAAATACGGTGGAACACTCATATATATGTAATATATACACGCATTTTGAAATTTTACGGAAAGTAAAACGTTCAACCGAAAACTGGCTGAATGTAGGTTAATCCAAAAAGTGGAGGCAGCTCAGCTGCCTCCATTTTTTGGATGAACGTTGTGTCTCCTATTTTTACAGTGAGGTTAATGCAAAGCAACTATCTCTAAAACTAGATGGCAGTATTACTACCGTATATATCTAAACTTTTTTTTTCTTGTTACACAAAATTGCAATGTTGTTCCTACAAATTCAAGCTTAGAGAGTTCACACTTTCAAATAAGAAACTTCATTTAGCCAACGACTCGAAGGTTTCGGGTTCGAGTCCTGGCAGGGGCATGGGTGTGGATTTTAATGGCTAAAGGGCGACTCGTGACGGACCGAAGTCAAAAGTTACTAGACTGGCCCATATAAAAATAAAGTTTACTTAAAAAAAAAATAAAGAAACTTCATAACCATTTCAAGAGTTCTATGCGTGCCGATTTTTTAAAAATTTTCTTTGTTGAAAGAGTTTCATTAAAGCAAATTAACCGAAACAAGCAGGGCTTGAACTTGAGCCGATTCCTAGGCTGCAACCTTCGTCACTGGACTACGGGGGCTGCGTCTCTTTAGCTTAATGTTTCTAAATAGTTTCACACCTAGTACCATCACTTCCCGTTTTTCCTGATTGTATTCTTAAGAGATACAAGGATATAGGCCTATATGAACAGTTTAACTTCACGGCCTCCGTCAGTGATTCTCACTTCCTAACACAGAATCCTTTCCAGCGATATTTTACCCCCCAATAATTAGCGTTACTTAATTTTCTTAAATGATTCGTGTCCGGTAAGAAACACGGTAAAAAAAAAAAAAAAATCGAACATTTCATATTTTAAACTATACATTTCATTCAAATTTTAAAATACCAGCTGATATTGTGTCATGCTTTAGGGATGGACGAGCCTTCTAAAAATAAGAATGTATAATGAATGATAAAGGACAAAACTAATTCGGGTATAATCTATGCCTTCCGAATGGAAGAAATAAGCAGAACAGTGTTTTGTCTGGCGTCTCTAAGTTTTCATAAGGACTAACGTATTCTAGTCGGGGGTTACGTAATGCGCCTTTTATTTTTTATAAAGACTTACAATTGTTTCATCGACATCCATACAAATGAATAGGATTTGAAATTTACGATTGTTTATCCAAATTTCATTTACTCTGATTAATTACTGTCATCTTTGTTGAAGTTTTGTTTATGCATTGTTGTTTTAATTGTTTCTTTTATAATTTTCTCTCAGTAATCGCTGCTTTTGTGTCGAACCTGTATCTCTTGGAAGTAAATGGCTTTTCTACCAATGTTGTTTCACAGCTGATATACCCTTATTATACCGTAACTGATTCTAGTTTTAATAGTTGTTTCTGTCTGACTAAGATACAACTTGCCACAATTACAACTGATTTTATACCAATGAATACTTGAACTATAGTTTAAGTATTCATTGTTTGTACACATCTGGAATCTTATATAGGAGGTTATCCTTGGCAGATCCTAGTTTATTTTTAGTTTTCGCCGGTAGTCTATATATGGTTCTGATGTAATTCTATACTTTTTTCAGTATTATCCCTATTCGAATACTAATGCTACTTACAAGACGGCAGTTTCTTTCCTCATCATTATTCTTAGCATTTATGTAAACTTTTCTGTTTTTGATCAATTCTTTCTATTGTTTCCCTTTGTTTGGTACCCATATATCTAAGAATGACGTTTTTAACATGTGACCTTTTTTTTTTATTCAAATGTTCCCTGTCAGAGATCTTAAAATCTCGATGAATCAGGCTAGACATAACAGCTTGCTTCGGTGAAGGACGGTAATGGGATTTACTATGTTTATACGAATAGAGAAAATACAACACTTTAATTATATTAAATGTATGTATGCGGTAGTACGATTAGAAACAAGAGTCAACGGATATTCTATTTCAAGGCAACTAATCGAAAAGGTGCGTTATTACAGAACAGTACATTAATAACCAAATGTGTACGATGTTATTAGTGTGGAACTTTCTAAGCAAATATTGTTAGATGCTCAACTGGAAGTTATGAAGTCTGTTTACCTACTGTACTGACAAACAATAAATGTGAAGTGCTTTGTGGTTGCATGCTACTACTACTACTACTACTAAAATGCATGAGGTATTATTTAGTAGTGGATAACAGCAAAATTTAATTTCGCTGGTACATTTTGTCATATCTTGACTTGTTTTAGTATTATCACTGTCTGAAGTGGACCTCGTCAACAGTACTACATTAACACTGCAAGTTACATTTTGTACTAATATTGGTACAAACAGAAGAATATTTGGTATAACAAAACAGTATCTATTTCAATTCAAAATGTATTTAAGCAACATTTGCAACGAAAGCCAAACTTTACAGAAGACAAACTGACGCTTGAACAAAATTCGAAATTACACAATAAGGAAAACCAAATTTTTATATCTAAAAACTGAAAACTAAAAAGATCTGTTTTCATGAACAATACTCGCAGATACTTTTGTTTTCTCAAAACACTAACATTTAAATTACAGTTACTAAGACATTACACAAATGATAAGTAGACAAAAGAAAGAAAGCTTACCCCCACATATAAAAAGGTCCGTAGTAGTATGAATACATATTAAATGTGTACATTATGTCTATATAACACTATTTCTCGTCTCCACAACGAAGTATCACGAAACGAATGTTAGCTAGCACTTGGAACAGGATTAACACTAGTGAAAACTAACAAGCAACTGAGGGAAAGATTGTTACGAGATGCATTTGTAGGTTTGAAAAAGCTCCACTATTCGAAACACAGGTGTTAATTTGTGTAAATATCTTCCGTCTACACAACGTCCTTCGAGATTGTGTTCACGGTGAATACCAACGAGCCGTACACATACACAGTAAATGAATAGGGGAAAAAAAACTTAACTATGTCTTTGCATACGGTTTAAATATAAATGTTAGCTCTTTGAATAGCAAAAATGACTTGTTTCTCACCTAAATAATGCCTGTTTCTTCTCTGCTACAATATAGTAGCTTGATTCTACGTCGCATTTTCAATATTAATCCTACCAATGGTTATGTTAACTGATAAAGTACACTAACACATACCCTTCATATGAGGAAAATCTTATTTAAAGTAAATAATAGTGATCATGTTATTTGTTCCTTCTGACAAGGAAGAAGTTGCTAAGTAATGAATTCGGATAGCAATGAGTTTCTCCTCGTATATAGCCGTGTATGTTAGAGGAATATTAATTATGTATGTACATATTAGTGACAGTGACTGGACAATAAGTAATGCTCACATCTGGGCAATCACTCCACATGAACCACAAAGTGTCTTTGACTTTATTAATTATACAGTCTCTATTCTTTGAAGGAAGTCTTAATCACATTTTAAACGTTATCTTTCCTATCAATTATATTAATTTCATATATCTAGCAGCAGCGGTTTCTAAAACTAGGTAAGTGTGCAACCATTGTTTATTTCAATATCTGTCAACTTTCCCTAAGTATGTCGAAGTTTCTAACTTCTTCATTTTGATTTGTGGCAAAGATGGTGGTAGTAATTACAATTATCTGTGCACAAACATGAATTGTGACTTTAGAACATTATAGCTATCACAAATACACGGAGAAACAAAAATTTTTAAGCACAGAAATGATCATATGGTATTAAAAATTAACATTAATTACTGTCTTAAATATTTTGACTTCTTGTAAATCGTTTAGCTTACCCAAAATTTTGCGATCTGCATGAACATCAAGTGATTTTATTTTGCTCAAGCAAGACTGTCTAACAGCGGATGACAGATGCCGAATCCTTAAAATTACGCACGTGAAACGAACTAACTTGTCACCCTAGTCCCATATCTGGGACAAAATTGAACATATTGGCACTATTTTGGAGTTTCCTGTAGATCAGTGTTCGATTTGTTTAATCTCCAGAGAGATGGAAAATTGTATGCCAATTTATAACCCTGACTTATGGAATTTGAAAAGCAGACCAGGGAAAATTTTTGTAGAGGGGGAAAATCCTTTGGAAACCGAATACAGCTGTAAATTACTTTCGTAGAAATAGCCAGATCAACCCATCGTAGCTTCGCGTTCGGCAGGTTGTGGTTTCGCGTCCAGCGGCCGTCCATCCTGACAGGTTTTCCCTAATTTCCCTCGGTCGCACCAGGACCTTGAATAAAGCAATCCTTCCCTTTATTGCTGTTTCCTCCTTGGAGTTTGTCAAATAAATAAACTGCTCAAAAGAATTTGCTAATGAATTTGACTCATCTGCATTGTACTCAATGATTTTGGACGCCCTTTTCACAAAACTCAAACTAATAATAGCATTGCGTTAAGGATAATGTAAAGCAATCATTTCCAACAAAAGATGGCAGCACTATATCCGTATATGCCTAATATATTTATTTCGTTGCACGAAATTTTCAAGGCTGCTCCTACAAATTAAAGCCTAAAGAGTTCAAACTTCCAGGGAAGAAAGTTCATAACCAATTCAAGAGCATGATCGATGCCGATTTTTTCTTTTCGTTTTCCTTCATTGTTGTTGTGAATATCGAAACCTATAACAATGAATCTCTTTCAACAATGAACAAAAAAGAAAATTAAAAATTGACATCGATCATGCTCTTGAATTGGTTGTGAACTTTCTTCCCTGAAAGTTTGAACTCTCTAGGCTTGAATTTGTAGGAGCAGCAAGGAAATTTCGTGTAAGAGTGAAAATACATTAGACATATACAGAGGTAGTGCTGCCATCATTTGTTAGAGATCGTTGCTTTAGATTATTCTTAAAGGGAAAACTACATGCAGTAGCTTATCAGGTATACTTCGGAGGACACACAGCATTTTGACAGAAAACGAGGACAACTATGAAGCTGTAGACAGCATCAACCAATCATTTTAACTTTTCTGTCATGACTAAGAATAAGGGCACTTCATTTAGATTAAAATATAGTGAAGTGAAGGGCATGTAGTGATTCATAAATATCTAAATCAAGTCACTTAATCTTCTTGTTGGATACTCTTTAAAAAATAAAAACGAAGCAAATAAAACTGTTTTGCCATACTCGATGTTAAGCACCGAAATCTTGTGGGCAATTTCTAGGTACCTGCTTAGAATGCACAGAGCGCGAAGTAATTCTCTTTTATAGTATTGGAATGCAAAATGCTGATTCATAACTTCAACTAAGGCATTACGAAAAGAGAATTTAAAAAACAGTAGTATCTTTTACCGTTACCCGGATGTTCTTCTTAACAAGTCATGAAATGCAAGAGATTTTGGAATTTTTATGAACGGTATTTGCATAGGGAGAGAGCATTTATGGGTGCTGTTATATATTAGAGAGTCAAACTTCAAAGAAACCGTTATGGTAGCAAGCAAATCTGCTGTGCAACATTAAAAATGAAATGTTTTCTTAAAAAGGAACTAAAAAGTCTTAGTTGATACAACTTCGAAATGGGACACAAATTGTACTGATCTAACGGAGCAAATCTGAAGTACTAAAAAATAAAAGTGATAAAAACTTTAAGCATGTTTGGAGTATGCACTAGAAAGTTCACTGGGTGAAGGCAATGAAGTTATGTTGTTCTTTCAAATGTGTACTGACATTATACTTCAAGAAAACGAAATAACTAGCTTACTTATTTACAGTAGGTTCTCTTGATAAAGGAACACAACTTTATCAAATAATTGTTATTCTATTTAGTGGTAAAGCTGGGTTTTCTACTGTAAATATTGCGAAGAATTTATGGAAGTTATTCCTACAAGAGTTCACGAAGTTCCACACTATATGACACACAAAATTTTTGCAGAATTTGCAAAACTGACTTTAAGGATCTAAACATAAGATCCTTAATGTTTTAAGATTTTATATGTAATACAAAGTTGTGTCAGACAATTCTCACTTGTGTACACAACTGACAGAACACCTGTGTTTGAAGACTTGCAATTACCACTATTGTATATATGTTCTAATGAACTCACAATTTGAGTGTACTGATTTACTTGAAACCCTGGCAAGTAAGACAACGTCATTTAAATATAAAAATCCAGAATGATAAATGAAGCGGTTAGAGGATAAAGGTGTCATGTTACATTTTTCGAAAAAAAAAAAAAAAGTTCTGGTGGTGGATAAAAGTGTTGTGTGTTATTCTTGGTCTACAACCCCCCATTTAAGTGATTCCTCGTCTGAATAAATAGACTCAGAAATGATGAAGGGGATATGTTACACAGACAAACGAGTTTGTTTGTGGAAGAAGGTGTCATGTAACAATTTGTGTGTTCATAGCACCTTTATCCACTCATATGCATTTAAAACTAGGTAAGCGCGTTATGGTATTGCCAAAGTGCTGCTATTTTTTCTATCTCAAAAGATGTTGCCAATGCCCTTTTGTAAAGAAGAGAAAATTTTGAGCTAAAACACATTACCTTCCGTAGGTAAATGTAATATTATTATTTTAATACAACACAGCTACAAGATTAAGCAGAAAATCAAATAAGAGTGAAATAATATGTACGGACGACACAAAGTAAAACCAACCGCTACCAAAATGAACCCTTAGTTCTTTTAACTTCGTTGTAAATAGTCCTCTTCCAAAACTGAGTACTTCAAAACCATTTTATAAAAGACAATGCGGTTTTACAATTTGGGTTTGCATATCCTCTCTCAAGATAGGGATACAGCTGTATTTTGTACTTGGACAGAAAATATTGCTTCTAACAGAAGTACTGAAGTTGCAAGTTCACTACTAACATCCATAGAGCTAGATCAAAGCCTGCGGGGGAAAAGACAATCTTGTAATATGGACAGATTCATGTATTGGACAGAATAAAAATTTTCAAATCCTTTTTGTGTATCAATACATGATTTTGAAAGGTTAATTCAAGTCAATTGACCATCAATTCCCCGAAGTGGGTCACACCTACTTGGACTCCGATCGTGACTTTGATCGGATGAAGAAAGAAATGCGACGTCATCCAAATGTTTACCTGCCAGAGCAATTTCGTCGTATTCTTATCCGAGCAAGAAAAAGGAAATCACATAATTGATATGGAGATATTAATAACCTGGCGTCGTCTTTGAAATTCACAAATAGGAAAAAGGATATGCTTGGTGAAAACGTTCCCTTCAGGGATGGCATTAAATGGATACAGGTTCTTATTTGTTCAAAGAAAGCTATGATCCTTTCACACCTTTTAGGAAAGTGGACATTCGTCGATATAAATCAGACAGGCAACTCAATGTCCATAACAGCGTTGTAGTTCCAAGGATTGGTCACAAAACTGGAGGGTTGAA
>JAGDQP010002237.1:57524-68731 GCA_022664845.1 Lepisma saccharinum
TTTTTTTTTTTTTTTTTTTTTTTTAGATATCAACACTATTAGCGTATGAAAGAGTTATGTACACAATTTCTTTCATGGGAGAGGGAAAATGACACATTTGAAAGTGAGAAGCCTTAGGACGAATTTTCATACATATAGCAACAGGGAAAATCATTTGTAATGTGTATATTGTTCCAATCAAAAATGCAATCATAAAAACTTTGACCTCAATTTTCTCGAAATGTACAATTTGTCTGTCACATACCACCTTTATCCTCTAACCGCTTCAAATAATTGAAACCCAGTCTGCAATCAAACCAATATATACTGTACAAATCTCAATATTACTGTCTCCTTCAGAAGTGATTAATAGTTATATTTCCTTCAGTCTTACGAATAACGATGGTGGAAATCGTTAAATTAAATACACACACACATTCTGTGAAGATTACTCAAAGTCACGAAGCTAGATAGATCTCGAAACTAATTGTTTCACTGTACGAGGAGTGCCCAGCTTTAAATTAGCTGACAACTGTGGTGCATACAGACAAAATGTTCAAAGTTAACGCATTACCATAGTCAGAATAGATACTACAAGTTATGGAAATAGGCAAATGTGACAGAGTGACACAGATGTTTTTTCTTCATTAAAAGAAATGTTCCGTTTATATAACTATTTAATTACAGTGGAAAAGCATCTTGGGGAAATTTGATGTACGGTAAGTCAGAAGCTTCAATATCAGTTTTCAATACCTTAGGATGGTAATACTCACATCACAGCACAATACCACCATGTTAAATCACATCATTCACAACAATGTTTTCTTGTTAATAAAATATTGTCAACATTTAGAAACAAGATCGAAATTAAACATATTTTTTTTTTTTTTTAGAAAAATACAAAATAAATTAAAAGTAACTATGTAATCGTGATAATTTAGACATGCCTTCGCTGAAGAGTGTAAATATCCCAAAGTTCCACAACTAAATGGTCTGTTACAGTTCCTCTGTTATCTTATTTACGTTCAGTGAAGCGATCTAATCCTTCATTTTATTTGTGTTATGAAGAAGTGACGCGTCTTTACGACTGCTTTGAAATAACGTGATGTGCGTTCATTCAAAGAATGACAAATTCCAAGTCTAACCAAATAGTAATCCAGACAGTGAAAAGCATAGAGCACTCATAAAAAGATAAATATAATATGTTTACCATTGTTCCAACACCTCCAGGTCCTTGATTAATTTCTTGTGAACATAGCGAGGGTATCCCTACTTCGATTTTCAACCCATCACCCAACATTCGCTCCTCCACTCGAAGTGTTCCTCTTCCGAGTTGAAGGATAAATGATAATCCGCTTGTACTTAAGGAATGGTTAAGTTTCAAATTGGATAAATCTAAAGACAAACTGATGTAAACCTATAGCCACGAATACATCAGCAGCATATATCTATAGTAAGAGAACAACAGTTTACTCAGGATTTTGACAAACTTAACACGCACCGGAATATAGTCCGGCACTAACACTGAGTAGGTATCACTTCCACAACCGGAAAACGTTACTCACAACATCAAAGACACGCAAAAACAATGAAGATTCACTTTCAAGAATACAAGTGTTATGTTGTATTACATTCGCAGTACTAATGAATAATGTACTACTCGTGTTTATCAAGACACGGTCTGTTTCCCAACAACACATGCGACAACAATAATTTACGCAATATATTTTTATTGTGTTTTTTTTTCTTTAATCTTGAAGAAGGTATGTTGATACATATCATCAAGAATGATTCGATCTTAATCGTTTCCCTCTGTCTCGTAACTATACCTACACCTTATTCTCACGAATGATGCAATTTCTGGGACATGTCAGCGACTTTATTCACAGAATACTCGGTTATGGGAAATAACATTACCTACTTCATTCTTACCGCCTGATTCTGTAGTTTCAGATTCATGTTTCGACATTAGCAACATGCAATTGCACAAAAGGATGCTTCGTACCAACTACGTACACAATAAAAATGATCATAAATATGAAACTTTCAGAATCTATACGAGAAGGTAGGTAGCACGGTCTAAATGAGCTGGAACTCTACTCACGAAACGATGAGAATAAAAGAAGTATTTTTAAAAATCATAACGACCATTTGGAAATATATCATAGGAAAAGACTCTCACCTTCAGACTTACATCAAATTTTAACAACTTAGTTTAATAATTTACAAGCCTCTGTTCTTGTAAATTATCCAAAAATTTACTCTGATGCGTCAAGATTTGCTAGATACGTTTTCAGCTTTGGTTAAATAGACTCAGTGTCATTTGGAACCTACCTCTGTCTCAGAACGATGCTGAACATCTTGCGCCTAATTTCTTAGCAGAAAGCACAAAAGAGGAAAAAGTTTGACTAATTCAACTGTAGAATTATTCTTGAAGAAACCAGTAACCAGAAACTCGTCGTCTCCGGTAAATTTAAAAACATATCCATGAGCTAGAAAAGCCTCATTCACGTTGTTCTTTGACAAAAATGGCTCCTCCTCTTCTGCAATTTCTGCTCAAAGGACAGACCACCAAAGAAGTAGCGTACTATAAAACGATGTTGTCAAAGAATGTTGTGTTTATTAAGAACGAGCAGCGCGGCATGATTACCACACGAAAATCCCCGTTTCCATGTGGCAAAGAGTAAAACAAATTTACTTCAAACGCTTGTCTGGAAAGTGCTTGAATATTCCCCTCACCCCTACAGCCCAGACTTGGGCCCCTATAACTTCCATATTTTCAGTCTCCTAAAAACGGATCAACAATAAATAATTTGTTTTGTTTCCACACGTTGAGTTCTCAACAGGGCGGAGATTAGGCGTTAAAATGTGTTTTCATCGTGTTGTCAGTGTTGCCAACCTACTTTTTAAGTGGTACTATGTCAGTTTATTGAATATTTGGTATTCTATAAAAATAGTAAGTATAATATGTGAGGAGAGAGGTTGTTGCAAATCGTTTAAAGATACAATCTCGGTAATTGTCTGGTGTGACTGAGGAAAGAAAATGTAAAACCCTCAGTCAGAATTGGTACCCGGACTCGTTGGGACCGTGCCCGGGACCTTTTGATTGCTTTGCTAATCCAACGACACACTACCGACTGACCTACTGCCGCTCGATGGAAACTGTAGATTTTCCACGTTCAACCTGGTACAAAATTCCCAGCTTGCAACACTACGTTCTGTACTCCATATGATGTTCATAATTCATTTATTTGTCATTGTAAAATCCTTTTCTGGGCTCCAAGTTGAAAACCCTGTATCTCGAAAATAAAGCGGAAGTCACCCATGTTCATATTAACTTTTAAAAAGAACTTGTAATTCCTAGTACAAGGCCCAATATATCCCTAATATTTATCCACCTGTTATAATAGACCAACCTAAATCAAACCATCATGACCATTGTTGATCGACTTTTGGAAACTTTATTGATTCTGGCTCATACAAAAAAAAAAGTTCATTTTGTGACGTAGATGTTTGGATACGACATGTTCTTATTTACTCACTATTGACAAGCAGTTAATTAAGAAAACTAGATAAACAAAACTGTGTATGTGTATGATCGTATGACGAGTACACGTGACTATTTAATCAGAAGTATTGAGAATATTCTTCAGTTGTAACTAGTACGGAGCACACGTTGCGTTAAGTCATGAAAGATTAATATTGTTACCGAAACCAAACGCAATTGGAAGTTTCCAGTTCAATATTCAAGGTCAGAAAGTTGTCATAGATCATTACTATTATCTTCCTCCAAGAATATACCAAAAAATAATTACTATTTACCAAAACTAAATAACAAAAGCGGAATGTTTTAATAAGGAAGTGTAAGATAGCGATACAGGAATCATTCATTTCATTTCCTTATGCACAATGGTTTTGTTAAACACCACGATAACAATTCAAAGTTAGTTGATTAAGTCGGACAAAGAATGAAACAACACTCAAAACTTCTTTCGAGATGAAATACAAATAATCATTGTGATGATGATGATAGAAGAAGAAGAATCAAATGTATAGTGTGAACTCAAGCGCATCCGACCACAACGTACGCGTGATTTTTTTTAAATGGAGAAAACTAACCAAATAAAAAGGACCTGCCAACTCGAGAGACAAAGATAAAAACAGCCAAATTAAATTCCCGTCCCTGAACTCAAATCTGAAATAAGATTTTATCTGCCTGCTTTCCAGTATGCAATTTTAAAATGAAAAAGCTAAGCAATGAAAGAACTTGCCGTCTTTAGAATCACCAGAAGAAGAAAAAACTGACCCAGTCGCCGAACTCAAACCAGGAGCTGATGCAGAATTTTCGTGAGGGGACGTAGATCTGAGGAATAGACCACGGAGGCATGAATCTTTTCGATATTTCCCCACTAAATGTATTTTTTGAATTCTAAATTTATAATATTTCCCTCTCATATTGCTAATTATTTTTATCATGCAATATGGAACTGGTATCTCCAAAATTTGTTTTTTTCTAGATAAATTATATTTGTCCGGAAACAAATCGAATCTTCCTCTGGGGTAAATTGTTGAAATTGATGGTCACGTGCCAAAACGGACTAACTAACTAACTCTATGGCTTATGGAACTCGCAAGTTCATCGCCGCAGTAACAAACGTTCGCCATTGGATTCTATCCTGGGCAGTATCAAGCCAGTTTTCATCACGAACACCTACTTCTCGAAGATCTCTTCTAATATTGTCCTCCCAACGACGTCTCGGTCTTCCCAATGGCCTCTTTCCATCGGGCCTTCCAACCAAGATAGAATATAATCTTCGTTTTTTCCCCATCCGAGCTACATGCCCTAAACACCTTAGTCGTCTCGATTTCACTTTTAATTTTCTACATTACTAAATGCATTTAGAGGCACAGTCGTAAGAAAAGAACGATGTCTGGCCTGTTTTTACGTAAGAATATTTAAGGTCTTTGGACCTTAGGTTTAAAAAAAACAATTTAAAAACTTTTTAAAGACATACTTTTCATAAACAATTCGTACTAAAAAGTAAACAATAATTTTGTTTATGCATGACTAAAAAGAAAAGCATGAGATGCGCTCTCATATACAGTCACTCCCATGCTTTTCTTTTTAGCCATTCATAAACAAAATTATTTTTTACTTTTTAGTACGATTTGTTTAAAAGAAAGGTATGTCTTTAAAACGTTGTTGTTGTTATTTCGGTGTTCGGATACTTTTTCTCAAGCTAATATTTTGTAACCCGAATCCTAAACTGTTCTACAACCAGTCAAATGGCACATCATTGCGGGCTAATATTTATTTTAGGATAAAGAAGTTCATATTAAAAAAATAAAATATGCTTTTAAAATATAGAAATATATGAAAGTAACAATGGAATATTGTATTGACACCTCACTTACGTCGCTGTCCACTATTTCATCATTGTATGGCGTCGGGAAATGAGTTAAATTAACGTTGCAAGATCTGAGAACACCACGAACCATTGTGACCTAAAGAAAAGTCTAATAATAAAAGCTGATTTGGAATGATAAAAACACTAATTCTTATATTAAAAAAAAATACGACACAATCCAACTTTAAAGGCATGTGACCATCCAAATAATAATAAAGATTTTTTTTTTTTTCCTTGAGGAGGGGGTCGCGCCACTCTCTGGATCCATCGCTGACTTAAAAAAAATCACTTTATCTTTACCCGGTTTAGCCGAGGAGCTAGCCTAAATCACAACTTGAAAGAGAGACGGACTAAGGAAAGTTATAAGTGAAGCCTGGAAGTTTGGCAAAATACCTTTTCGATCTTGTTACGAATTATTAGCATATAAATAACAGGTAACCTTTTTAGTCATCCTTGGAGCGATTCAAGTAGGTTTTCATTTTGCCTTTTTTTGCCTATTTCAGCTTCCGCTACCTATTTTTAATCATAATGCCTTAGTCTACCCTTTAATGTATTTTAACAACTATTTCTTTCGGTTATCGGCGTAAACAAATGTAAAATTTTGGATCTGTCTTTCCCGCCTCAAGTTGTCTCCTAGGCGTGAATTTAAGGAACTGTGAGTTAAGTATTTAAGCTGATATTGTGACATGTCATACATTGACTGGCTACTTCATTATTTTTTTTCTGGGACTCTGGTACTATTCATGATGGCTGTGAGACCTGTCTGTCGCTCGCTGATGACCTGATAGGCGCATACTATACTATGTTGCCAGAAGTAACCAAGAAATTTCACAAGAAAGGCTAAAAACTGGTGACAACGACGGATATTGTGGGAGAAACAATGAAATGTTGAAAGTGCCATGTAAAAAGGATAACGTTGTGAATGATACATGTACACATGTAATGTGTGTGCAAAGAGAACCTAGGGAAAATTAAAAACAGGTCAATATGCAGTGTTCTTCAAGTTTTTAAATATTCAACTCTCATTGATATGAACCCGTTAGTAATACTTTCTTTTAAGTATACCCCCTCTCATTTCTAAGGACTTTGAGAGATCATATTAAAAAAATTTTGAGTTCTTTGAGACAGAAGGCTCAATATGTGTTGAAAACTTCATGAAACAACTTCTGATGATGTGCAACCAATATAAAACACCGTGAAGGTTATAGAGAAAGATTAGGATAAGTCATATTGTATAAATTTTCATAATGTCTTTTTTAAGTGTCTATATCAGCAATAATAAATGCCATTTTCCCTGCCAATTGCAAGTAAAATAATTGCCTGAACTTCCGGGTTTTAGTTATAAGAAGATGAAGAAACTTTTCGGTTCAGAGAAAATCTGCTACTTCTACTTCCACCCCAAAATACGTGATATTGCTAAATCAAATTTATAACCCGAAAATTCGTACGCAAGGTTAACCGATCGTGGTTTACCATTGCCTTCAGTCAGATTGCTTACAATTGTAGGTCTCCATCCTTAGAACATTATCTCAGACTTATAACCACTTGTGTTCCCATCAGGGTTCGAATTCGAAACTTCTTGATTACAAAGCAACAAACGTAATCACTTTCACATTAACTGGGAAGAAAATGCAAATTTAAGATGGCATTTTACAACTAACCTCACTCAAAAGCGATAATGAAGTTTGAACGATTGAATAACGTTTAAGGATGACCTATTGAGTTCAATATGGAACTTGAAAACAAAATTAATTTTAACTACTGTCGTGAAGCAACTAGTGTTTTCGACGTTTCGGATACTAATCTGGCGCCGTCCTCAGAGAAAATGATGTGATTAAAACACGAAAAGGAAGTTCATAGTATTTCGTGATCAGGAGGAAGAAGGATTAAGGTAATGAATTGGCAAGTGCATGCTCAATAACATTTACCTTGAAGATAGCAATGCCTGAGAAAAATGTCTAAGACTAGCCGATATACCAGCCGGCTGGTGCAGGGTCAAATGTATTCGGTAGTTATCCCATTGTCATTAGAGGATATTTAAAAATAGGTTGGCAACACTGGGATCGTTGGAGGGTGGGGGACTTCAACAGTATTTTTCTATGGGGTCGAACAATGTCAACGCCAAGTTGGTGCGGATACATACAACGATATCGAAGCCATTTCATTTTTTTTTAAACTGGTTGATAACACCGACAACTTCGGCGTCCGGAGTACCTCTACGACCTCTCTCAGTACCTAATGAACATATATGCAAAGTTTAATGTAGATCAATGGGCGGCTGTAATCTTTATTACACACACATAAACAAACTGATTTTTATACATACAGAATGTAGTAAGTGTCTATAAATAAGCGACGTCAGTTCAAGGCCCATGGTGAGGGGAAGAGGGGTAAATTGAACAAAGTGGTTCAGAGCACATTTTACCAAAATCCACAGGTCTCTTAGGTTACAAGTTCGCTTAATACGTTACTAACAGTTAAATTGTAAGTGGCGTTGTTGTATCTAATAGATACAATATTCTTTGAACAGAAATTATATGTCTACATTTGATGAAAAATGCATTTAAGCAATTCCTACAATTTTAAACGGGGGGGAGACGGGGTTGGAAATGTTTTCCTGTTTTAAAAGAGAAAAACACACCAATTTTTACGTGCATCACGCAACAACTATAAGAGATGGACTCTCACTTACAAAGAATGATTCAAGGCTTTACAATTAGATTGACTCATTTGAAAATAATAATTGAGTAAGAGCTCCTCGCTCCAACATTTTTCAAAATATTTCAAAAACTAAGAGCACTATCAAAAATGTAAGTTCATATCGGACTAGAACTTACAAATGACTATGCAATACAATGGACAGCGAACTCGAAATCTTGTCGATTGATGAGTGCTGAGACTTCAATTAAATAATGACGTCATAATCTTTGGAAACGTATCACTCATCAATGGACAAGATCTCGAGATCGCTGTCCATTGTATTTCATAGTAATTTGTGAACTATTTTTTTTTTAAATGTAAAAAATGGGAGGTTGGAACGAGGAGCCCTCAAGGAACAACTTGGGCAGGTAACATACGACATATTTGTACCCTACTTTTTATTTGTGATTTACTCTGGCAAGAATAAAACCCTGTGGAAAACTTGTAAACATTATTTTAAATGCGTCACTTTTGGTAACTTTGACTTCGGCCTGTCACGAATAAAACCCTGTATTTAAAATAAGTATCGTGAAGTGAAATACACAATGACAGGCCCATGAACCTTTAATTAAAGCAGCCATGGCCATCGTCAAAGTTTTCCAGACACTGCCTTTCTTCAATGAAAAAAAAAGAGTAAATAATCACTCAAATATCTTCCAGCTATTTAAATTTATTTCGCAAAAAAGAAAAAAAAACACCCAATTAGAGAAATTTAACGAAATTTTAAAAGCCTTTATTAAATATTTAGTTTCTTATCGGTGTTTCTGAAACCTCTTGAAGCATGTCCACGTCTGGACAAGATAAAATATAAATAAAGAATGAATTTAGTAACCTTGCTCCACTTGTCGTTGTTTATTACGCGTACACTTTCACTTTCGTCCTAACCTTGGACTTACATTCCGTGCCACACACTTCATTCACACTTTCACACAAGCGAATCTGCAACATTGACTCATCTGACCAGACCAAATGGAAATGTCATAGCTAATCCAGTTGCAATAAGTTTCAGTTAAGATCTATCATATGTTTGGAAAACTGCTCTTAACAGCATAACCTTATAGAAGACGTAATCGACAATTGAATTTATAAGTTTTTTTTTTCTTCGGTGTTTTGCTCGCGTGATAATTCTTAATTTATACAACCATTTCGTCGTATATGCCAAGTCCAAGTGCTCAATATCCAGATACCTTACGCAACAGTCAGTCCAGCAATATGAAGATAATATTTTATGAATACAATGTACATCAGGGGTGTTTGGAATTTCAGAATTCTTGGATGGAAATTAGCATATCGGAAATCGGACTGCCAGTTGTTTGTGATTCCGAAATTTCGGAATCCCGGAATTGACTTCGGGCTTCCGAACACCTCACTGTACATACTCTATTTCCCAATGACTTTAAATCTAAATCTCTTTCTATCTGGTGACAGGGTTCGGGTTCCGTCGGGTTCCATTGGACGAAATTATTAGAGTCCTCTTTCGCTAACCTAGAAGTTTAATCAGGGCCCAGGGCGTTATCAACAATTCAAACCAATAAATCTATTTATAGTAAGTGAATATATTAGGCAGTACATTAATTGTATTAATTGATCAAGAAAAAAAAAATGATACCCTTATATTGTATGAAATGTGGGAAAGTTCACATACTACTTTCAACCCTCCTTTAATAGGTTAGCGTATATATTTGCTAGGTTAGCATATATATTTGTTAGAAGTAATTTGCTAAGAATTAGAAATAACTTCTTAGGAGGAGGAGTACTTCGTTGAGCTATAAAAACACAACATGAAATATAACAGCAGCAACCATTACATTAAGGGAAGGAAAAGCGAGTTTCCGTCGACACCGAAATATCGTCAAGGATACTGGAGAAATCATTATCCCATCTACAGTCCTTACAGGAAGTGGTGCTTAGTAATTTAGAAGAAATGGAAATACAAAGCAACAGAGCCACACACCTTGGACCCACCTGGAAGCCCGTGGATCCCCTCCCGAAAAGAACCTCTAGATACGTGCCTGAACAGTAGAAGTATTTGAACTTTTAAAGTCAAATTAAAATTAAAAAAAAAGGGCTTCTGAAACACCTTGTAACACCTTAATCAATCAACGGAACGTAGTCCTAACAGCGTCACAACATGTGTCATTGCTCTGGACAAGAGTTTAAAGAACTTAATGCATCCTTTACTCAAGGGAAAAGAAAAAAAACTTAAATGCACTCATTTGTGATAATAAAACAAGAAGTAATATTAAGATTGTCATTTTGAGTAGGTCATTGTCCCGAGAGGCATCATGCCCAAGTACACTTCTTCCGCAAACAAAAATCACCTGTTATTGTCTCGTTCTTTCTTGCAAGACTTCTTTGGAACCAGTAAAACTTTGCTGTCGAATGTTCTCAAAAGTAATTTAGAAGTCATAAACGTAGCCGTGTCACGAGCTACAGAGATAAAGGTTGCTTTTCCTAATCGTGTTAACCTTGTTGCTTTTTTTTTCTTGTAATTATCTCAACACGCGTGCAAGCAAGTACACAGGAAGTTAACTCCTTCCGTTTCTAGGATACGATAAAAAAAAGAAGATTTTTAAGAAAGTGTTGTGGGTCGGAAAGCCTTCAATGCAATTTCAATAAATGTTCAAACTCAAACCGTATCTCCTAAATGGGTGCGAGTTTTATGGTGGGTTTCACTGAAGCAAAGAGATTGTATAGCAGTTGAGATCTGTAGAGAAGCAAACTTTTAAAGAAAAAAAAAATATGAACGGATTGCTGACAACAGATACAGATATCAATTCAGTCGAGAGAGATTTTATGAATGTTTATATACACCGTAGCGTTATATGTAAGGAGGTGCGATTTTTCGAAATTCGATATCACTGACAAATCGAAAAGCAAACGATGTATCTAAAATCAAACATTTTATATCGAAAAATCACAAATTGAAATATCGTTCATATCGAAAAATTGTCGGAAATCGAAATATCGTTCATATCGAAAAATTCGTTGAAAATCGTTCATATTGAAAATTGAAATATCGTTCATATTGAAAATCGAAATATCATTCATACTGAAAATCGAAATATCATTCATATCGGAAAATCGAAATATCGTTTATATCGGAAAATCGAAATATCG
>JAGDQP010002237.1:68950-88226 GCA_022664845.1 Lepisma saccharinum
TCATATCGGAAAATCGAAATATCGTTCATATCGGAAAATCGAAATATCGTTCATATCGGAAAATCGTTGGAAATCAGAAAATAGTTGAATCGAAAAATCGTTGAATCGAAAAATCGTTGGAAATCGAAATTCTTTGATATCGAAAAATTATTGGAAATCGATTATATAAACCATCGTTGGAAATCGGAATTTCGAAAAAAAAAGTAGTTAGAAATCGGAATATAGTTTATATCGAAAACTCATTGGAATTCGAATATCGTTTATATCGAAAAAAAAAAATAGCTGGAATTCTAATATTGAAAAATCGTTAAACATCGATATATGTTACATCGATTTCGACAGCCTGAATTATAGGGCAACGAAGCATGGAAAACTAAAAAGAACGAACAAAAATAACTGGAATGCTTTGAGATGTGGTTGTAGTGAAGAACAAATAATTATAGCATGGAGTGATAAAAGTACTGACAAGAATAAGAGAGAAAAGAAAAAAATGATTGGAACAATAAAAAGAGGAAAGCATCTTGGTTGAGATACCCACTGCGTACAAATGGTCTGCAAAGAAAAATCATGGAGGGGAAAAGTGTGAAGAAAAATAGGAAGAAGAAAGGTGCGAATTAAAAACGGAAGATGTAGACAGATGAAGCAACGTGAAGAGAATCTTGAAAAATAAGACTGCCGTAAAACAGATCTTCTAAAGAAGAATATTAAATATGTAATTAACACAAACATAATTGCTGTTCAGAAGAATAGATACATCGAGTCTCATTTATCCTACATGTTTTAAGATTCCAGTTTTAATACTGTAGAATCTACTAGTTTTCAATTGTAAAGATATGTTACTCACAGCTAATTAGATGAAAAGAGTTCGTGCTTTTCCCCCCTATCTTACGAAGCAAGGTAGAATCAAGGAAATGAAAAACTGAAGTTCTAATACATACGAAAATACCATGGAATATTGTGGAAAATAATGTGACATAAGGAAAAAAAACTTAACATGATGACCTGCCGCCAGGGTTAGATGTCGTGATCACCTGAATATAAGGAAGAAAACTTCACAACATCATGATGTCCCGCAGGTTCTGATGCCGTGATCATCTGCGTATAGCAAGACCAACATGTTGCTAGATGGTGGCAAACTTGTGGCACATCCATATAGATCGCATGTGCATTCTGATCTATGATTGAATTTAAAGTCGCTAGTGGTTAGAGCGTTGGACTCATGTCCACGTGGTCCCGGGTTCAATTCCCGGCTGGAGTCCCACTTTTCGTCGTCCACACAGCGTCTTGAGGAAAACTGGAGAGTCATGTGAATAAAGACGTGACGACCACATGGTCTAGAAAGCCCCTAATACGCCTGCTCGTGGCTAGATGGCGCGCAGTAATGACCACACTGCCGTCACTCAGGTGGACGCAGTTCCACCAAGCGCGGACAGATGGCGTTGGGGCAGGCTCAGGACCTATCGGTCTGTAACGCCGGTGGTTAATACGACTATAGACACTGTTAATATTAAAATGACGTAGGAAGATATTACAAGAAAATTATCATTATCTTCCGATTTATTAATCAGATAATCAATAGACGTTTCGCGTGTCTTAAAAACCTTCTGTCAACTTACAAAATATTTTAGAATTACACGTTGATTTCATACGTTACAATGATTTACAAAAGCATACTTTATTACAGGTTGGCTTCTTCTTTGTTACAACGGCCAACTTTTTTAGGATTATATACTTTCCCCCCCATTTTTTACGATACATTGCTTTATGCATGATTGTTGTTTGTTCGATGTCTTGGTTTCGCTTAGCTTTCTTTCTATATTATGGTTAAGTACAGCTAAATATCTTGAAAGACGTAAGATGTCATATCAGTGCATTTGATATTCCTTTAGTGATCCTTGAGTATGGTATTCATGTTTGTTTTCTCAATGGACGATTTATTACAACTGCAAGATAATTTCAACTCTTTCGGTTTTTGTGAATTGTTACTATGTATTGTGAAGAAAATTAACCGTCGCAACAAAGAAAAAAAAAACAATATGTAATAAATAATGTGTTTTTGTTAATCCTATAAAAAGAACTTTTTAATTCTTTACTATTTTGTAAGTTGACAAAAGGTTTCAAACAAACCCTGAAAGGACTTTTGATTATCTGATGCATAAACCAGAAGATAATGGATACTAATTATGATTATCTTTGTTCAGTGGACATAAATAAACTTTGTAGATGTCCATTTGATTGATAAAAAAATCTTTATCTCGTTTCAAATAATGAAAACTACTTTCAATGCATATTACAACTCACTTTACTGTATATTTTACTTCGTTTAACATTGTAGATTTGTTATTCACGCAACAGATTTGTAATCTATTCTTTATAGTTCACCCCCCCCCCCTCCCATTATCATCTACCAAATTATTTCACAGGTCATCCATTCAAACTAAAATCTTGAAGATTCTGAACATCTTCGAAACTCCGCACTTGAAGCAAGGTTGCAAAATCATAAATTACGAAAAATTCCAGTTTCATTTTAAATACATTCTAGAAAATAAATCCGCTTAACACGATGCTGTAACCTTGTTCGTACATGCATTATCAACTCCAGTAAAATTACGATAGAACGTCTGTTATAGATCGTTGGAAAGAGCTCTAGATCACGAAAAGAGAATGGCAATGTTCAACACAAGATAATTTAGCTTATGGTATCTTCAGATTACGACCAGTGGCGTTGAAAGACTGGAGGAGTTTAGGGCAAAGGAGATAGAATGCATAATTTTGTAAACTGTTACAGAATAGTAACTTAAATCTCTACCTCATAATGAAAATACGTTTATATTTGTTGCAATTTAATGTAAAAAAAAAAAAAAGTTTCACCAAAGAAAGATGTACTAGAAAAAGTCCGGCAAGAATAATAATTGCAAAAGAGATATTCGTTAAGAGGGCTCCTCGCTCCAACACCCCATTTTTAACATTTTTCAAAATATTTCAAAAACTAAGAGTTCTATAAAAAATGTAAGTTCATAGCGCACTAGAACTTACAAATTACTATGAAATATAATGGACAGCGATCTCGAATTCTTGTCCATTGAGGAGTGATACGCTTTCAAAGATTATGACGTCATTATTTTGATTGAAGTCTCAGCAGTCATCAATCGACAAGATTTCGAGATCGCTGTCCATTATATTTCATAGTAATTTGTAAGTTCTAGTCCGCTATGAACTTACATTTTTGATAGAACTCTTAGTTTTTGAAATATTTTGAAAAAAAAAAAAAGGTGGGTTAGAGCGAGAAGCCCTTTTAAGAAGAATCTTCTGGATCAATGAAAAAAAAAATGAGGTAAATTTTGATTAAGTGTTTTGTGTGGAGTATAGGGTTGTATTAAGCTGAAAGATAGACTTGACGAAAATGTGACGAAAGATCATTACAAGCATTCGAAAGAGAAGCTGAAGTAAGAAAACATGGGCTTTCCACCAAAAATTACCACAAAATCATGTTTCAGACAAAAATATACAGAACGGTTTCGTCGAGCCTGTGGGCCCATTAGTTATGCCCCTGATTCGAAATGTGGGTACGGACAAGAATGCAAAAGATCTGCTAGATACACAAGAGATTTTGTGAGAAACAAACAACAGTTTATACAATGAAGAAAAGAAAAGGGAACTAACTACTTGAAGGCATCGTTTAACACAAGGATCGCATATTCATGGATGGGACTGAAGGGGAAAAGAGGAAGAAGACATATGCAACTACTTGAAAGTATTAACTAACTAACTAACTAACTCTATGGCTTATGGAACTCGCAAGTTCATCGCCGCAGTAACAAACGTTCGCCATTGGATTCTATCCTGGGCAGTATCAAGCCAGTTTTCATCACGAACACCTACTTCTCGAAGATCTCTTCTAATATTGTCCTCCCAACGACGTCTCGGTCTTCCCAATGGCCTCTTTCCATCGGGAAGGGAGATAAATCATACAGCAAGATAGAAGAAAGCTCAAGATCAGGATGAATGGAGAAAGCTTCAATTTCTTTGAAGGACCTGCCAGTTTAAGATACATTTATTTCAAACGCAAAATGGAGTGAATGAGTCAGTACCGGTAATTTCCGTAATCAGTTGTATCAACTACATCTTTAAAGCCGTCCATTATGATCAGCGCTCCTTTTTTCTACCTTTTCAATACAAAAAGTATTATTGATCTATTTCCTGATGGGGAAAAAACATGTATTCCCAGTTCTGCGATTAATCTCACTTGTAAATATTAACTTAAGCAGTGCAAAGCCAATTTTTTATGTTGATTAATAACGCTTCTTCAACACTCGTTGCCTAGGAAATCGCACTAACGACTATTTAATGTTTCTATGACGTCACACACAGTGAGGTGAATATTGTGTACTGTAGGAGCAAAGAACTATTTTTTTTTCCGGCTCGAAGAACAAGTCACCGACCGAAGACTGTTTTGTCATCTGTCGCGGAAACGGAAGATAAAAGGCTTGACACAGGCACCGGAAGCAACCGATGGATTTGTTCGCTGTTCTTCTTAATCGAGTTTCCATCACTTTGGCTCTGTTCCAATTTATCTGTATCAACTGACACAAGACCAGCTGCTGTTTCACAAATTGCTTGATATTAAAAAAGAAAGAAAGAAAAACAAATGCTACCATGATATTGTTTCCGCACCATTAAACACCACAAACTGTAACAACCAATTAAACTGTTAACCGTGAATTCAGATAAAATTACTGCAAATTGCATATTTTTTTTTCTAGCAACAGTAAGCGAATAAAATGAACGTGAGGCGTTACCCATACAAGGCACGGAAGTATTAAAAGCGGTATAATGCCTCAATTTTCTCGTGAAGAAATAAATCGCCAGCAGATGAGTTGCTCACTACGCTCTTCGTCTTCTAATCAGTTCAATCCCCGGCGAAGAACATATTAAACTCAAGTTCTCATCTTGATAGTTTGCATTTGTGTTGGTGGGGTGAAGGGGCAGATCAAGATATTAAATAGAAGGGAGAGTGGAGGGGAGGTTCCCATTTCCTTCCCTTCTGTGAGTTGGTGAGCGCAGCTGGAAGCAGTGGAAATAAAAATATCTTCAACGCCTCCTTCTTTATGGTAACGAGGCCACTAAGAAAGCACTTTCCTGTTCACTGATCTCGCAAGCTAATTACGTATTTCGTACGTAGTCAGTTAAACAATGAATTTGGCGCCATTTTGTATGAGGTATACTAAAACGTCAGAACGTTTTTATAGCAAATATTCTCTTTTCCATGTTGATGGATGAGCAAACATAATATAGAGCTACTTTCTTTTCTTTAGTGATTAGGAATCCACTGAAAACTAAGCCCGATCAAATCTATACCATGGAAACCAATTGCAAACTACCATCGCTTCATCATCCTGGGGACTTCGGGTTACCTGCCTCAGCACTGGCAAAGTACTAAATATGGTTTAATACCATTTCTCACAACCTTCTTAGATTTATCGTAAAAGGATGAAAAACAGAATGTCAGAAAACAAACAGTACAGAAACGTACTCAGAAGTTGCTTTCGTAAGAAGCCAAGGTGTGTGTGTGAAATTTACATAAAATGTATATAACTGCTAAAAATAAACCAACTGTGCACAAAAATCTTTATTTCGTGACGTACAGACCCCACGCGCTCCCATAAATACGTTCCTGAAACATTACTTTTACTGATCGTCCACACATCATTTGTAAGATTCTACTGTTATAATGCATTCGTTGGTTAAGCGTAAACGTACATAGCCAGCGGGAAACAGTAATTGTACTTCTTTCCAAGTCTGGTAACTAAACGTGCACACATGTATAAGTAAAAGAAACTCCCATTAGACAAATCCCAACCACATGTATGTGTGTTTCGATATCATTTATAGTTTCCAAATTTGTCCGATCATTTGAACAGTCCAAATGCCAAAGGGGACCATTTTTTACAGCAGGATGGCACGGCCCGGACTAGTGCGGAAGTGCGAGAATGGTTGTATCTCTACTTGCCAGAATGTTGGATCGGTCGACACGGATCCATCGAGTGGCCCTCTTGTTCACCTGATCTCACTCCCCTTAATTTGTATCTCTGGGGTCATTTAAAAGACATGGTGTACCGCGAAACAAATCGAAGACCTGCAGCATTTTCAGCAACGAATTCAGAGCATCTGCGTCACCGTTGAACCCGATGTGTTATGCAGGACCCATAAAGATTGAAAGAAAAAAAACTACTTGTTTTGTGTGACCGCCAAAATTGCCGCCACATTAAGTACATGTAGGCCACCAAAACCCAAATTTCAGGGCCTCTTAAGCAAATAAATGTAGGTAAAAAACTGATTTCACATTTAAATTTCTGAGAATGAGCTACCCTAAAACGTGACCCCCTTCCAACTTAAAATTTTCTATTTAAAAACAAGATGGCAACTTTCACGGTGGTCGTCATGATGTCCATTTCGCTGTCAGTTAGAGACCCACTCATATTACGGATATCCAACATTTGGTTCCACTCCCTCCATCAGTTTTCGGGTTACCACCAGAGTGTTTACAGACTTTTTAACACCCCGTATTATATATATATATATATATATATAAAATTAAATATTCAAATTGAAGTAATCTTGTGTTGCCACCAGAGCTGAAACCAAAAATAAGTGACCCGGAGACCCGATCCGAAACTTGACCCGAACGATTCGGTCTTGGCCGAAATCACCACACGGAAAGAACTCGGCGACCCAATGATCGAATCTTGACTTAACTGACCCGTTGGTAAAATTTTGTTGACCCGGACCCCGGGCTTACTCCTGTGGTTGGAATCAATGCATATAATAAATAATATTCGAGATTCCTTGAGAAGTGAACTATGTACGGGAACTTCATGTCTGAGTGTTGTAAAAGATTAATATGTTTATCCCCATTAATACTTCAGACGCAAAATTCTTTCAGAATAGCCTTTACGAGGGGGTATTTGCACACCTCCGGTGGCATTTTTGTTCTTCCCAGAGATAAGAGATTAATTCCATGTTATTATCGTTAAGAATTTTTCGGCGTCGTATTTTTTGTACTCTGGGGAGTAACACCCCTTCCCTTGGTCACCGCAGGTAGAAACACTGTTCAAACGCAACAGTGTATAATACGGAACGAATTAAATCTCTGGTTCGGCCTCCGGGACAAACTGGGTCCCAAGCATAAACCCGGTACAAAAACTGACCCGGTGACGCGTTTCAGCTCTGGTTGCCACCTTCGAAACCTCTGAACATTACTTAAGGGAAGTCAGAATGTTCCATTTAAAATAAATCCATTTTGGGCTCTTAATATAATAATTGTAATTTATCCTTCAACAGTGAAAACCATACGTTGAACCATAAAAGTTGGTGCACTTTAGGCATTTCTGGCTACTATAATTTTGGAAAATAAGTGTTTTGGTCTGCGAGCATTTTGGAGTCGAAATTAAGTTAAAAAATCAACAAACTTGAGAATCAACTTAGCGACTTTCAAAATCCCAGCACGAAAATGGAACTCGTATTAAACTCTCAGTGTGCGTTAATTTCTTGCATATCTGTACAGTCCCACCTAAATATTATTTCTGTCTATTTTTAATTCTCAAATCTCCTTCAGGAAACCATTATCACTCTTGCTTACCTCACTTCTCTCGTCCGTCACTGTTCTGTGTTTTCTCCGACTTCTTTAGTCACTATCTTTATGGCTTGGCCACACTGTTACACAGTTTTCAGTACAGCAACCTGACTGCGTTCTTTTTCAGTGATCATCCCTTATCAGCGAAATCTAACAACGTTTTACTATTTGTTTCCACGACAATGCGTTGCACTTGTAAGTAACCTCTTTTTCTACCTACATGTACTTCAGCTGGTCTCATGAACACTTAATTCTCTCTCTCTCTCTCTCTCTCTCTCTCTCTCTCTCTTGTGTCAACCTCCATTCGTAAATAATTTTCATCCTTGCAGAAGTTACGCATCCTACCCACGCCCAACCACTTGTATCTCCCTTTCTTTTGGAGTACATTGTCCTTCTGCATCAGACCAAATACCGTTGCCAAGGTTGTAGCAGGTCATAAGGAAAAGATTTGTTCTTCCCTGCAGTACATATACACGAAAGAAACAAAAAACATCCCATCCGGAAATGTGCTCATCTCGTTCCACGCCTACAGTTACGCACAGAAACAATAACATATTTTATTCTATGTATGCAATTGACTCAACACAGGATGAATTTCAACATCCTATACGGCAGATCATCTTCTGATTGTCGAATTGGCATACAAAGCAAATATAATGTTCTTTTCTCTTCCAGCTCTTTGGTAGCTGAAGAGTGTGATTGGTGTGTAGAATGAACATAAATATATTCTGTTGTACAATTATTTAATTGTCTTCTTGTATAATTTTTCATGTATTTAGGTACGATATGATACAATCGAATCGCCATATGCAAAAAGGTGATATGTGACAAAAATAATTTTACAGGAAACACTAAAAACTTAATAGCTCTTACAAATGTGAATGTGAAAAAAAAAAAACGTTTCTCCTTACATACATCCTGGATAATAAAAATAGGTTTGAAATTGAATTTAGCATCTGCCCACAAACGCATTTAGATTTTGTGCACATATCAGCTTTTTGCAAATTATTCTCTCTTCCGTTTGTACGTAATTGCTGTAAATGGATGAAAATCCTGACTGAGTTTTTTCCCGTTTTTTTCCTCAGTTACACCACCAAATTGCCGGGATGGTATCCTTTATCAACTTACGCCCTGGTCGACTCAATACGAAATATAGAAAGAACCCCCTCCACTTGTTGTCCCATATATGCTTTCGAAGCTATTTTTTTTTTTTAATGAGGAATGTGACATAAAAAATCATTCATAGTTCGAGCTATTTTTCGAATATTTAGTGTTCATGACAAAACACGATTCAAAATAACTAGAATTGTAGCTAAACGATGGATGGTATAAAAAAAAATATTGAAAAACATGAAAAGGACCAACATTAACATTGTGTAAAAATTTGTGTTCTACACACGGTTTTAGTATCTTGCACCAGTTTCGCATAAATGTCAAAAACTGTATTCAAGACGTCGAATGGACGCCATTTTCCAATATGGCGGCTGATGGTGTAAGGGTCAGAATGTAGATTTTTTAGTATATTAAAGTTATACGTACATGAACAGGAATCAGCAATTATTTTTGTTTGAATTAATTCCAGCAGAAACCCTAGCTAGACTGCGAGTAATGTCCCTTACGTTTTCTTTCAACTCGTAGCGATCGCCAGTATCAGGAAACACACTCTACGAACCTTTTGTACATGTAACCTTTTTGCATCATTCAAGAATTCTGTACTCTTTTTTTTTTTTTACCCACAAGGGACAGTGTCACATGTCTCTGCCCTATACGAGTTCAATGGCACACAAAATTCAATTTTTCAAAATTTATCACATATCATCTTTTTGCATATGACGATTCAATTGTCATCACTGTAACAACGGTATACACTTCTTGTACGAAAGTATGGTTTGTTGACTATACACTAATTAAGCGAGACCAGCACGTATGATTTTACTACATACATTGTACAGTATCAGGCTGGATTTTTGTTAAGAAAACGTTGTCTTGAAGTCAATTAATTATGAGGGATTACTTCATATATTTCTCTTTCTTTCCTTTAGAATACTTCATGTATTTTTCTTTCAATTCTTGATTTTGTATTTTACTTTCACTGCCACTTGAATTTTCAGTTCTAGTATATTTCTAAAGAAAAAAAAAACTATTGTTTGCCAGCAGCTGTTGTGAATTGTTCGGGAGCTGAGTTGGAAATGCCTATCGAAACTTTTGTATTTACAGATTTTACAGAAATTGGGAACTGTAAACGGTATAGTTAATACCTTTATTGGAGTGATTAGAATCGCACTACCATAGTGATGTAATACAGCATTAAATTCCTGTAATTTGTACTATAATTTAAGTTAGGAGTTACATCAGTTGAAAGAGTAGGCCAAATCTTTCAACAATCGATTATTAACGAAAAATACTCCCTTAACGTGAAAAAAATGTTTCATTTAGTCACAAAAAAAAATGTGACGATAATCGTTGTATATACCAAGGCACGCAATTTAAATTCAACTGTTTCTATATTGATAAAGATAACGAATACAGTGCGGAAGAACCAAAATTTAATATTATGTGCAATTTTCTCGACAAACCTATTAAACAAAAGAGCTGTGGATTCTTGTTTCGGACATTTATGTATACTGAAATTGTGCTTCATTCTAGAAGCAGTGGTGGTCGTCAGGTAATCACTTCCGATATAAGATATTATTGAGAAAATTCCAGTGTAGCGTCACTACAGAAGTATGTCAAGAAAAGTAATTGATATGAAATCAAGATGGAATTTTAGGCAGGTGTAAATTAGAAGATCAATTGACGTGCACTTTGAATTATCTATGTAATGCCACAATAAGGTATATTTTGAATTAGATACACTTGAAAATCCGTAGACAATAATTAAACATATTTGAAGGGTGTTAGTGGATTCGAACTCACAACAAGGGAAATAAAAGCACAAAGCCCTCGAAGATATAGCGGCTATCTCAAGACACTTCAATTAAGGTATAATCTTGCACCGCTAAATTTGTAGAAAAAAAAAAATTCCCAGTTCTTTCTTCTAACGTTTTGGTATCACGTCAAGAAACTTTACAAGGTAACTATCCTACACGTACTCTGGTAACAATCCGAGATGACAAAGTGGCGTAACCCCGTTATTGGTATTGTTCGATTAAGAGAAATCCTTCGATTATTACGAAGACTTTATTACAATCCCATCTTAATGAAAACCATGTCAACCAACCTAGTTAGTACCATAAAGTTTCTGAGCAGGAAAGTTGGTTGATAAACACCCTACAACAGTTAACTTCACTCTTAAAAGTTTAAACAGTGAACAATGAACATTAAACAATAGCAATATTTTTACTTTCTCTATGCGTCCTTCATAGTGTATATTATGAGATCATGTTAGACCTTTCGTGATAACCACGAAGCGCAACTGCGTCAACAACGAGGTGGTAACCATTTGCAAATATTGGCACAGTGATGTCAAATATTTCTTTGCAAAGGAAAAGATAATAATTTATACAGATATTGCTACGAATCTGAACGCGAAAATCTGTGTGTAAGAATTCAAATTGGGTTTATATTTTATATGCAATTGGATGAACTTCTTTTCTGACATACATCAAAGTGAACTTGGCCTGTTTCCATCTAATTTTTATTATTTGACGACTATTAACTACCTAAACAAGTAATCTTGTTACTTTTATTAGTTCCTCTAACTTGACCCACATTTACTTTCATTTCACTATTTCTACTGTCTCGTGTCTGTTTATTTTTATTTATTTATTTTTTTGCTTAATTTATCACGATATTTGGATGTTCTCAATTGAATATAACTATATTTGTGTAATCATTGCAAAATATTTTTTTATGGTCCTGAGGATTTTATTTTTGTCTTGCCGTAAGATTTATCTTTCTTTTATACCTAACTGAATTCGTATTCTCCCTAGTTTTTTTCCTTTCAACTCACATCTGTAATTGCATCTTTTAACACACTTTCAGTAACAATTTAAAAAAAAAAACATGGTACAACTATGGACAAAAGTCTTGACGCATAAATAATATTCTTTCATAAATAAATATATTGCAACATCACATATATTTGTTGACTTGCGGACATATGCACAATTATTTAACGTACTTGTATAGAAAATATTGTCCTGATATGCAGTCAAACAAGGATGCTATATTTAACGAAAGAATTTCATCATCAAAAATAGAAAAGTCCGGATATCGCACCAAGTTGCATATTTCTCTCGTTTTATCCCGCAAAGGGACACTTTTGTAACTATTAGTCTCAAATTTGATTTCCGTTAATAGATATTGCACGCGGGACGGATATCGTTGCGAATTTCGGAAATGCGTAAAAAAAAAATCCCATAGCAGTACATAGTTACACCCTGACATAGAGAACCTACTTGGTGCAGACAAAGGCGGGACATTGCGACTGTAGCAAACCAATGGCGATTGTTTGTTAATGCGGCGATCAACATATGTTAGTAGTTAGTAAGTTATACATAATGATTATTTATTTACACGAAGTATTTTGCAATACATGACATTCATCAGACCAAGTAAAAAATTCCATCAGATACCGACAAATGCTTCAATTCCCAACTATTTGCATAAAAATATATTGCATATTAATCACAGACGACTATTGCCTTCCAAAACGAATACGATTGGACGTAGATGAACTCTTCACACGGGACTCTTGTCAGCCATAGTGCCATTGCGCAGGGTTGCCAACAGTTTCTGGATGTGAAAAAGGTGATAAAAGTGACTTACTTTATATAAGAAGTGAAAGAACAATTTTAAAGAAGAAAATATCCCCTCCGAAAAAGGCCGGTTAAGATCATAATTAACTGTTTTCAAATAAGAAGCAGACATTTCTTTAACCTTTTTGTCAAAAGCGACAGGCTTCAGACTTCTTTGACCAAATTTTAATTTACTGCACGGATATTGATAGGAAATGCATGACTTTAAAAGCATCTTACTAATTGAAATAATGACACTTCTGAGTAAAAGAAGCAGCAAAATATAGTTAATACTGATCCTGGATGGGGTTTGGCCACTATTTACTTATAATTACATAACTTCTGTACAGTTTACAAACTTTTTACCATTATTAATAAACATTTTATATCATAAGTCATGTATTGAAAGTAAGGTTAGATCAAAATAATAAGCACGTAATTGCATAAAAATTACATTTGAGTAATTCACACTTTTAATTCTGTGTTGTTTTTTTTATTTATTAAAAAATGATGTTATTAAAGCACTTTTACTTTATCCACTCTAGACTGGAGAGCATCTGCATCTTGTTTGATTCTGAAGTTCTTTCTGGACCTGAAGAGCACACTATCGCCTTCAAAATAGTCACCTTGTACTTCTGTCACTGCTGGAATATGTCCTGGAAGTCTTCTTTTCGAAGCGTGTCAATCACCTTCTGCGATTCGCCTGGATCAACGCAATGGTGTCAAAACGGCGACCTTTGAGCTGGACCTTCAGTTTCGGGAAGTTGGCGAAATCCGCAGGAGCCAAATCTGGCGAGTAGGGTGGGTGAGGAAGTGCGATCATCTTGTTCCTGGGGAGAAACTCACGTGTGAGGATAGCACGGTGACAGGGTACACTGTCGTCGTGGAGCAGCCAGTTTTTCGCGCGCCACAGATCCGGACGCTTTCGCCGAATGTCCTCCCTCAGACACCTTAAAACCTGGCAGTAGAACTCGCTATTGACGGTCTGGCCCCTGGGGACGAATTCGTGATGCACAATGCCGCGAATATCGAAAAATACGATGAACATGCACTTGGTCGAGCTGCGAACCGGCCTCGCCTTTCTCGGTCGTGGAGATGATGGTCTCTTCCACTGTGAAGCGTCTCTGTGGCGGATTTGCCCAGTTTCACACAGCGATCCATGATGAAATCACAGACGTGGTAACGCACGTGGTCAGAATAGCACCAGCTGCACAGCTCCCGATGTACACAGGACGATGTCTCTTGGCACACTCGGTGCTCCCTGTGCCTGTGCATGCAACATTGCGATGCCATCTGTTGGCGTGTTACAGAACTAGTCTCGAAACTTTTTGATACTACCTCGTATCTTCAGAAATAATGAAATGTGTCGGTTTGTTTCCAATAAATGTACTTGAGTGTTTTTCTTTTTTCATTGAAGAATGGAGCTTAGAGAGAATGTTTAATGTTTGTATATACTGCTTGCCATCAATCTAACTTTCTTCAAATACAATTCTTCAGTATAACTTACATTGTGCTTTGTTAATTGACACGTCATTATTTGTCGGGATGTCATTTGTGAAAATGCTATGCACATCTGGGTTGTTCTTGCTCCAAAACAAACGCTTTATTCGATATCATCTTCAAGGGCACTCACTAACTCTTTTCTACTTGGGTCGATTCCTATCAGAAACAAATTATAGCACTGCATCATGTTGAAGAATGTAGCTTCGAGTTCTATGTTGGTCCATTGTGTAAATTACGTGGAAGTGAATTTTACGTGGGGGGAATTCCTTTTTATGCAAACCTCCTACGCGGTTGAACATAAAACATAAAAAGCAAATAATAAATATACAGGAAGTACAGAACGTGCACCATCTTTAAGGTGACCAGACGTCTCGGATTTCCCTGGACAGTCACGAATTTTAAAAGTTTTGTTCCACCTTTCTTTTAGGCTTTAGCCGAAACGATAATTTATCCCCGATTTCAACCAACGTTCCCAGAAAATTCAAAAGAGGGTGAAAAGCAACAATCTTAGCTAAAATCATTAAGCATGCTTTTAACACCAATATGATACTCAATGGTTCTTATGGAAGTTATTATTTTTTATTTTTTTTTGTTTATTATTTTTATGGGAATTATATATTTTACGTTTTAAAAATAAACTAGCTGATTCGGGTTCCTGAAAGTGTTTTAATTGGATGTGCCATCTATGACTTTCCAGCTCGGTGTCTCGGATTGAAGTACGGTACGCCAAATCTGGTCACCATATTTAAATAGCAATTTGGCTTAAAAGTACACCAGAATACGGAGCTTTTTCATATGAGAGGGATTGGAATCCTATTCATTCCTGTGTATAGTCCTGGAATGATATGCATCCCACCAAACAGTACAGATACACGGGTTATCTAATTAAAAAGTATCTGCAATTTTCTACTCATCCAAGTCGTTAATAGGAGTATTTGGTAGTAAAAGTCAATTCCGGTAATCTGAAGTTTTTCGATTCCGGGTTTTTTTTTTCGGAATTCCGTACACTCCTAGTCGTTAACGCTCTAGTTTTCAGTGAAAACCGTCTTAGGTTCATTTCCGAGTGGAGGCTTACAATGTCGGTACTAACCCAGCATCGAGATGCCAAATTGGGAAGCTTCTTAAAACAAGTTGACTGCGGTCTCGAAAGCCAATAAAAGAAGCGATAACGAGGAGTTGTTGCATTTGCTACATGCCCCCCCCCTTTTTTTTACGATAGCTGCCTGAAACACCATGCAACTCAGATTTTACTATTCATCTATTTTGCATACTCTGGAGTCATTCTCTGGGTGTTCAACATAGTGTAACAACGTGTTCATAAAATAAAATTTGTACATGATAATTTATGTATATGTGTCCCTTTCACCTTCTCTGGCAACCAGCGTGTCCATGTTTTTATAATAATTATGCATCAACATATCCTAAGTCCATTAGAATGGCATAGCATGCTATCATGAACAGATGTTTGTATGGTACATAAAGCGAGGAAGGATGTACGATTGTACGCTTCAGACTTCACTCTCGTTTGTAAGAAAGACATGCATAGAAACGTACCAAGGGTCTTTACGGGGACAGCAAGGAATAAAAAAGACGGACATTCACCGTTCCACGTTCGCCCATGTGAGAATTCGGTGTCTCATTTTGATTAAAAGTGAACTTAAGGTGAACTCTATTCATATACGAAATGCGATTTCCGATCTGCTTATGACTTCACTACATAAGGACTCAAGCCCCGTGAAGGAAAGCTTACCGGTATAATATATCCAGTCCTTGTGGTATAATGTTTACGGCTGTAGACTTCGTTTCAGCACTGGGGAGGCCGCAATAGAGAGTTTGGAATTCTGAAACATTACGGAATTGAAATCTGGCTTCAGGAATGACACGTCACCGAAATTTTGCAATACCGGAAAACTAAAAAATTTTCAGAGTTCCGAATTCCGGCGTTTACTTCGAATTTCCAGAAAAACTTAGAACGCAATTTTAAGTTCTATCACCGACGATCTTGACAGATTCTCCTAGTCACGCCATATAATGTCACGATGATACTGGAAGATTTGATCCATGAAAACGAAAAGCGTGTTATAAAGGAACAGTTTTCGAATATACAGTTGCCAAGTGATTTTTTTCTTATTTATTTACTAATTATAGGCAAGACTATCAAGTTCGAGGCGAGTCTTCATAATATATTGTCTTAGGTATTTTCGGAAGTTTCGTGTTTGAACGTATTTCGAAGGGTGGGGGTGGGGGTCTGCTACTGACTCTAATTTGTAATCTTTGTAATTTAGGCTTACGAATTCCAAGCAGGAACACTAAGTAACACACATACATTTATATCTTATGCTGCTTTGCCTTTTAGTTAAGCAATCTCTCTTTAATAGGCTAGCCAATTACTATCATATTAAAATCACTTACAGATCACGTAATAAAAATCAGAAACCTTTCCCAAGAAAATCAAGCAAAGTATTCTTAGAAAATTCTCGAGTATTGTTCAGATTCACATTATCGTGATTTACACTGTAATTTAGTCAAAATAATTTTAGATCCTTCAATATACTTAGTCAAAATTACTTTAAATTCTTAAATGTATTCAGTCAAATATTTTAAATTGTTAAGTGTAATCAGTCAAAATTATTTTAAATTCTACAATGTATTCAGTCACATTTACTCTTAAATGTATTTAATCAAAATTACCCTTAATTCTTCAATGTATTCAGTCAAAATCATTCTTAATTCTTAAATGTACACAGTCAAAATTATTTTAAATTGTTAAATGTATTAATTCAAAATAATTTTCTAGTGTGTTCTTACACGTAACCAAAGAAGATTAAAGACAGACACATGGAGCAATTTGTGTGAATTATTTGTTTAAATATTCGTTGAATTTGCAAGCTTTCTCAGTTTCATCAGTAATATTACTGTAAACTTCCATGTCCCCTTTGCCTGGCACTTTTTTATTCTTTTTATTGAAGTAGCTAAAAACTTTTAACAGTGTAATGATCCAATATTCAATCATGCATCAGTGAGAAACTATGAACACACTGTTTAGGCTACTCCACATCATGTTCGAACAGGTACGGACAAGTACTGCACTTTACACATGCTGTATAACGGAACTCAAGAACTCTTCAATGGGCTATTGATGTCCTTCAAAGTGGCTATCAAAAGCATCACAACTGGAAGTCAGTACCATGACAATAACAAGTTCTCAATGCATGAGTAAAGCAATTTAGGATCTTACAGTACAGGACACGTTTCCTCAAAGGGTAGACAAGAACTGGTTCATTTTTTTTTTCTATATTGTGGGCGGGAAATCACTTTTAACAACTTTTAGTACACTAACAGGATGCGGGGCCCTCATGTGTAATGCATATCTGTATTTGTAACCAACTGTGGGCCGTTTGTTATAATAACAGGATATGACATTAACACCACTGTGGGAAGAGGTTGATAGAATATCACCCAAAGACTCGAGCAAGCATAGGGTGTTGCCAATAAACACAAAAATCTCGTAAATAAAAGAGTCCTCATTTCAATATTCTATAATAGACTACTTCAGCTAGATTTGATGTTTTCCACTTTTCCCTTCAAATTACTAATGATAAACGCCTAAAAAAGTGGACATATTTTGAATTTATTCCTCTCTCCTTTTAAGTTTTTGGTTGTCGTTGCCCAAAAGTGTTTCGGTACAGCCGCAAAGTTCTTAAAGACTTTCGGAACGCAAACTGTAGTAATTAGTTAAGTACTGAATTATTACCGTTATTTTCTGATTAAAAATCGTATTTGAGGGGAAATCCACTGATTCTGCTGGAAAACGAACAGCGAAATGTGAACTAACCGAAAGAGAGTAATTGAATCCCCTGAAGAAAGCCTTATTTTCTGGCATCTAATTTTATTCCTCGGGTCTTCGTTCAACCAACCTAACTCCATTGGAACAGAATAAAGAGGTTGAATTTGAATTTATTTATGGCCTTTAGGCAACTCTAGTTCTCAAGCCAGGGTGTGGGAGAGGATGTGAGAACGCAGCTGACCAAGGCTAGTGTGGGTAACTGCATTTTCCTAGTATGACTGAGGAAGAAACTGTCAGGATGGGCGGCCACTGTTATCCTCCTCAGGTCCTTCCCTTGTCAGCTGACAACGGAGCTACGAGCCACTCGATTAGAATGAACAGGTATTCATGAGGGAAATTTAGTTGACAAATATTTCTGGAAATGGTGCAGTGCAAGACGCAGACAAGTCGGCAATACCAGATACACATTTTGGGCAACCAGAACTCGATTATCCGCTTCCCAAACAACCCAGTTTTCTGTGCGTTTTCTAACCTGTACCCACACAAGGAATATGTATACCAGTATTCTAACAGTGCTCTGAAAATAAAACCTGTTAACCTAAAATATAATTCCAGGGTGGGGGGAGTGAAAATAAAACCTTAAAATAATTATTTTCTGTATAACAAAAAAATAAAAACAATGAAAAACTAAAAAGCTGTAACGTACCGTTAAACAGTAACAAAAAACAGAATAAACTATATGCTTGCAAAAAGAAGTATCACATGACATCACAACAGCTCTGTGCAAGGACAAACCATCTTGAACATCTTCTAAACTTATACAATAAAGAAACAGCTATAGTTCTAATATTAATTCTCACGAATTACGGCACTTTTCACACGCGTTAATATGTATTTCCTTGTTGACTCACCTGGACATCATTATTTCCAGATAAAAAAATCGCTTTTCACTACACCATGATGTCTTTTGCACAAGAACATGAATAGCACTGCTGACCCACCGAACAGCAGCGACAATGTCAAGGATGACCTCCACTCACAAAACTACAAACTCAAACACAAGACAAGAACACTCCAGGAAGACTTGAAAAAAGGCTGCCCGTTATGTGCAGACGGGTCAACCACCTCCTCCTCTTCTCTCTCTCTGCCAGGTGGGAGAACCACAACAAAACGCATGCGGATCTCTCTTCCACATAAGCCAGCAAGATATAAAAACGATCTGTTTGGCACGAGCGCTGGAGCAGATGTAGTTTAAAAGGCGTCGTCTTAGCCAGATGGAATAAAAATTACATATTCTCCCACTTTTTTTTTTATATATATAACGGCACCAGCATATGAACCATAACTAGAACGAAATCTCTTTCCATCTCACGAACAAAAATACTGGCGGTCTTGTGTTATTTTAGAAGCTATTAGAATAAATTACAGACAAAATGTGCAGATGCTCACACATTCTATCATTTGAGGCATGATCGTACATTAGACATGCACGGCGATATCAATTCAAAGGATTTTCCCGCATTGTTTGTGTATATTTTATTTGTTCAAAAGGGACAATTTGAATCGTAGCGCCTTTCAAGGTAATTTTGTGCAACGTTTCCTTAACTTTGTACA
>JAGDQP010002237.1:88626-104011 GCA_022664845.1 Lepisma saccharinum
TTAAAAAAGCTATGAATTCTCAAGCATACATTTTTTTTAAAAATTGATAGTAAAAAGTAATTTCAAGATAAAAGAAGTAAAAGTCTTATGAGGCAATGGTTTTAAAATATTTTTTAAAAATATTTAAAAATAATTACAAAATATACAATTGTTCGTTTCAGAAAATCTTTTAATATGAATTTTAAATTTAGATCTCAGCCGAGTGTTTCAAGATAGTTAGCGAATATCACTGCCTTGTAATCAAGGAATCTTGGGTTCGATTCCCGGTGAGGACACAAGTGGTTCGGAGCCCACTTTAAACTGTAGGTCTCGTCCTTAGAAGCTTACCAGCTCGCTTAGGACGTAAATAATAATTCATTAATCAACTTAGCGAATACATCCATCATCACCATGAATAATCTGTAGAGCCAAACTTCAATCTATATATCACCTTGCCGCTGTAGCTCAGTGGTAGAGTGTTGGTGTAGCATTAGGGAGGTCGTGGGTTCAATCCCAGCGACCGACTATCCTAATTGAAGTTTTTCTAAGATTTTCCCCTCAGTCACACCAGATAAATGTCGGGATGGTACCTTCAACTTAGGCCTTTCCGCATTCTTTCCCCTCCCCCCTATCCCGGCCCGAGCCTAAAGGCCATAAATAAAAATAAAATTCAATTCAGGCTATATCCAACTTGACACTGACTGAATTTGAATTTAGTTTAATGCCTTAGGTATCTAAGGTTCAGGCCGGAATATGGTGGGATGTGGATTGTAACTATTTTGTAGGTACCATACCGGCATTTGCCTGATGTGTCAGGAAAACCCCTGAAAAAACTCAGTCAGGATTGTTGGCCGCTGGGATCGATCCCAGAACCTCCCGAAAGCTAGCTAGCTAGCGCGCTCTCTCTATCCCACCCCAGCGAACGTTACCTGTTTTAGGCTGTGATAAAATAAGAATCTACGTTCATGATAAACCGGTACTCGATTAGTATACCATTATTCACATTAGAGCACTACATTTAGGGAACGACTTTGACGAATGACAGGGACCCATGTGACATTTAAGACGTGTGTTTCACATGCCATGGTTTAAACCATAGTTTACGGAAAATTAAATTGTAAATTCTTTAAGTACGGGCCATTTTAGTAACTAAGACATTTGGCACGTCTCAAGTCAATAAGCTATTAAAATTTAAGATCGCACAAACATCTCTGCTCCGACAGGGATTCGTACACGAAAGCTTTTAACTCGTAAACTAAATCATACAGTGCCTGAGATCATTCAACTACTGCAGTAGGCCGCAGTTCATGGACTAGGAAAGCAGTAAAGATGCGACTTCATCGGTTAGCAAAATATCAACGGTCGGAATCCGCTAACGATCAAACAAGTTCCAAACAAAACTGTTACATTTCTTTAAGTTCTTAAGTATATACAAAGCAACGAAATAATAACTATAACAAAAGCAAAAATAAAACACGCACACTTCTTTAGGTGACAAAAATAACCTATAATAAGCGTAAACTAATAAAGGATACGAAGTTGCTGTACATAAAAGTTGTTTACATGAGCAGAATGTGTTGACTTATCTCAATCTGATGAGTAAAGCATACATGGAAAATGTCACGAGGCGATATGAACGTTGTCGTCATCTAAGTACTGTGGCTAAGTATTACGGTTGACTTTATTGTTCTTTTGGGCGTGACTATTTGATTTCCTGTGTAGGTGTAGGGTGTGAGCACTGATGTAACCATAATTACAATGCAGATCCAACAATCGTATATCATCAAGTTTATTTCTTCCTTATCTGGTTCAAATAACGACAAGCAACAAAATATCGGAACATCTACGAATTGAAGATTTGTTCTGGCCCGAGACAATTTGATGATCGAAGTTGACAGGCTTTCTCACGAAAGAAATATTCCCGAATTTGCAATTTGAATTTAGTTGTAAGGCCTTTAGGTAACTTTGGCTCAGGCCGGATGGATGATGGGATGAAATGGTGGAATGAAGAAATTGGGAGGAAACGGGAGAACCGAGAAAACCCACGCACACGGTGTTTGTCCACCACAAAGCCCACATGGCACGAGCAGAGATCGATCCTACGACCTCTAGCACCAGAGGTGAGCGCTCTACCAATTGAACCACAGAATATTCCCGAAAATATCATCATCTTCAGTGCCCTGCCATCTGTTGGTAATGTGTTCAAGTATGTTTACGAATCATTACTCTTTCAAAGCGCTGGCTGCAGTGTTGCCCCGAGAGGAGACAGAGAAATGGCTATAGAAAACGAGACGAGACAGAGCTCTTGTAATGCAAAGTATAAATCTTTTCGAGACGAGACAGCGTAAAGCTCGTCCTTTTGGCAACACCAGTTGGCTGGCAGCTGGCCGGCTGGCGTAGGGAACAGATCGTCGTATCGCTGGCTGGAGTTAGATTCCTGTATAAGACATATCATCGAGACAATTCACGGACATATTATCGAGAGAGCGAAGACGGGTTCGACAAAGTCCGAGGTTTCTTTAAAAGTGATGAAAACACCATTTCTTTAAGGAACAATAACAGGCTCATTCACTCCCTGTGCTGACGTAGCTTCCGGGAATATTTCTCCCCAGGGACGGACGTAAAGCAGACTTATTCGGGAACTATCCGAAATGGGTAATCGAGTTGCCCGAGTAAGATTCAATTTCACCTGAAAGAGTATATGATTTAATGTTATACATACAATTCTTTTAGCAACTGAGGACCAGGACAGGCATGAGAGCCCGAAGAAATTCAGGGCTAAAAGATTACAGACTACAGCAACACTCACCCAAGTATCCTCAAATTTATTTAAGCAATCAACGTGAAACTTTCAACAGACATTACAGGTTAGCCATAATCTGTCACTACAATGTTGCCAACTCAATACATTTTTAGAACAATCTGAATCCATGCATATCTTCCAAAGTTTGCAACACTGTTTGGCATAAGAATTTTTTTTTAGGAGTCATTCAAAGTAGAATGTATACGGCGGAAATCGTAATCAGTTTTGGAACGTGTTTTGACTCGTGGGCGTGTCGTCGTAAAGCACTGCTGCATAAAGAATACTGACAAGCAACAGCTGGGGAGTTGCCGCTTTAGTGTTGTGGCTACCGTATCGGACAGCTGATCCGGTGACCCAGGTTCAATTCTCGGCGAGGTGATGTTTAATTTTTCTCAGAAAAATTACTTTTTTTTCTTTTTTTTTTTTATACATATACACATTTTCAAACAAGTTCACTAACCATTGGTTAGAAAAGTCAGGCTAGGTGTTTTTAATTCACGGTAACGATAATAGGCGGTTCTGACGTCAGATTTTGAGGCGAATACTTTCTACATTGAACGAGTAGTTTATTATTATTATTATTTTTTACCGCCAGCATTCTTAATATGTAAAAATATTACGAACTGCCATTTAAACCCTAATGTAGAATGTGTATCAAAGAAATGCTGGAAAAGTAATCTAGAGAAGCTAAGTGAGCAAAATGCATCCAAATTCATTTTCAGAAATACACGACAGCCTCCCTTATTTTTTATTAATAAATTTGTCCTTGTTAACATGCTTTCGTATCAAACTTCTAACATCTAACGAGAAATCTGATTGATTTTGTGTGTTCTCCCTAGCTGAACCTATTACTACATTTGACCATCACGGCATCACAGCAACCTAACATCACCCCACTCGTCGCTCCCATCACAAAACGACGGTTTCTCAAAATTTGGCAGTTTTGAGTTAGGTTCGTCAGAATATGGTATTTTGTGTATATTTTCTTGTTTCAAATCGACGTACCTTAACGATAATCCGTTCAAAGGTTATTAACAAAAATAGATTACAAAAACGTTAACAAGCATATGAAGGTACTATTTTTTAATTCGCTCTCCTGAAAAGCTTGAAAAAATTAGATACGTCACTATGTGATGGGAACGAACTTTATTTATTAACTCGTATACATTCTTACTTGTGAAAACAAAACGTTCACGACTTCGCACATTTACAGTACACAAAACATATAAAAATTTGACTTATTTGAGATGCACAAAATAATAGTTAAAATGTATAAGAAGTGTAGTTTTTGAATATGTGTATTAAGAGTGCAGCAATCTTAAGAATAAAAAATGTAATAATAAGCGTTTGACAAACTTTTCTTAAACAATTCGTAATAAAAAGATTTTATTTGTACATGACCAAAAAGGAAAGCATGGGGTTCGCTCCCACATACAGTCACTTTATAAATTCTTCAATTTGGCCGCCACATGCTTTTCATTTTAGTCATGCATAAACATTATTTTTTACTTTTAGTACGAATTGATTAAGAATAGTATGTATTTAAAATGGTGTTTATTATTTTTTTTTTTCGAGTTATTTCGGTGTTCGGATACTTTTTCTCAAGCTAATATTTTGTGACCCAAATCCTAACGCTTCCCAAAATCGTTGCAGGTTAGTATTTATTTTAGGATAAAGAAGTCCATATTTTTAAAAAATATAATATGTTTTTAAAATATAAATATATAGAAATATATTAAAGTAACAATGGAATATTATATTGTCACCCGACTTACGTCGCTGTACAAAATTTCATCATTCTATGACGTCGGGAAATGAGTTAAATTAACGTTGCAAGATTTTAGGACATCTCGAACCATTGTGAACTAAAGAAAAGAATGTAAAATAGAAGGTAAGGGCCACAAAAAGATCACGATCGGAATGAATGTAAAGATCTAAATGACCTGCGAATGCCGGCAAAAAAAAAACAAAAAAAACTCGAGTTTTGTCCCGGACAGTACAAAACTCAAATACTCTAGAAGTCAATAGTATTTTCTAAATATACTTTCTTCATCACTTGGATATGTATGTTATTTTTCTTTTACCTTACCCAAGGACACTAAACAAAACTTATCCTCCCCCCGCGTAATAGAGGAAATATCGATACACCGCCCGGTCTAATTATTACATATCATGTTGAAGTTGGGGAAACCACAAGAACATTTTATTGATCTTCACATGGCTGCCAACACTTACGTGCCTGGTACAAATTATTGACCAGGGAACTGCCATGCACCTGTAAATTCTACCTAAAGCTATCCATTACAGAGAAGGGAAATTACCATTCAGAGCGATTTAAAAAATATCTTCCTACTGTTTTGAATGAACCTGTCAAATATTTGTGTAGCCAAAAAGAAACCTGTCAAGACTTTAAAAATTACAAATTACATTTCCTTACAAAATTGAATAACAAAAGTGTGTAGTGAATGTGTTGAAATACCCGCTTAGGATCACTGCAAGGCGTTTAATTACGTAAATGTCTGGTTCAATTCGAAGTGCAATCAATATGCCTAACTGTAGACAGATGCAATACGCACCTCACCCACAACTCGGATAAAATTTTGATGAACTTTACTTTCTATGGGCCATTTTAGTAATTATGGACTTCGGCTCGCATCGAATATATGAGTGAAATGCTTCTAAATTCCACTAACATCCATGCCCCAGTCGAGAATCTAACACGCAACCTTGTGCAGGCGGCCCAGTGTAGTCTACATTCTACAAGAACATATGGATCGGCCGGCAACTACAGAATTTATGAACATAAATTAATGACTTTTAAGTTCAACTCTTCCATGAATAAATTTCTATAATGATTATAACCATCCAGTTTAACTGAATAATAATAATAATAATAATAATAATAATAATAATAATAATAATAATAATAATAATAATAATAATACCAACATCAATAAATTTCTTTTAAAAAATCCAAAGCGTTATGGAGTGTCATGGCTATAGATATCAACAGAAATGAATTGGTTCATGTAAGATGTGAAGAATACAACGCACACAAAGACGCCTTTCGTCTGATTATGTCACGGATAACTCAGCGGTGAAAGAGACCTAGGTTCGATTCGATTACTGCTTGCCCCTAAAACAAAACTTTTCTGATCATTTCCCCAGTGTGTCATATCTTATCTTTTTAAATGGTTCACCAAGCCTAGTAATATTTGTGTTAAATTCTGTTGGTAAATAAAAATATATAAGAACTGCAATACTGCATAAACACAGAATGAAACTTACGTAAACTAGGTTTGACGTGTAAATAATACTACAAGACTTCACGTATTGCTGGCTACAATGCCAAGCTTCTAAATAAATTTTATTTTTAGAAAAGATATTCATACATATTTATTATTATTTATGGCCTTTTGGCATATACGCCTTTGGCATATTTGGAACGCTTTCAGGCCCTTAGCTCTTACCATGATCGTAACACCAGGTCAAGGGAAAGCCAATTACTCTCGGTACCTTATCATTCTTCCTTTTCCTATTCCAAATCGTTCACTGTTTCCATCATCCAAGCTTGGAATGATCTTCCGCCCGAAATACAACTACAGTCCATCTCAACGTTTAGGAAGTCGATTACAGACCTGCTCCAATTAAAATCCTAGTCTTTACACACTCGACGATGAAATGAAAACAGTAAATAAATAAAAAAAAAAGACAGAAAGAAAGGATAAGAGTAGAATACACAGCGGTTTCTAAATATTCTGATAAGTTATCTTTGTATATTTTATAGTTATTATTAGTAGTAGTAGTATCATTATCGATGTACACGTGTATGTCCATATGAAATATCACCCATAAATTGTAAACAGGCTTATGTTTTCTATAAAATGTTAACATGTATATATATATATATATATATATATATATATATATATATATATATGCATTGTATCTGTTTATACGTGTTTTTTTTCTTTGTGTAGTTATGTGTACTAATTTAGTGTTTATTCTTTTTCTTAATTATTAACCAATTATACCTGTATTAATATTGATAGCTTATTTAGATTTTGTATGTACATGGTTGAGTGGAAGAGAAGGCATTTGTGGCCTTAACTCCGCCATGGAAAATAAGTCAATAAATAAATATATGGATCAGGCTAAGATAGCGTAGGAAAAAGGATCAGGAAGGAGTACGCCAGGAACTAAGTTGAAGGTACCACTGAGGAAGCATTTGCCGTGTGTGACCGAAGAAAAGTCTGGAAAAAACAGTCAGGATGGTTGACCGCTGGTATCAAAGCCAGGACCTACCGAATGTGAAAATAACGCTATACCAACTGCGCCAAACTTGACCCGAATAATCCGATTGACGGTGACGAAGTTTTGACCCTAATGATTAGAAATAATTCGTCTACCCGGTGACTCGAAGATCGAATCTTAATTCAATTCACCGGTGACCAAATTTTAACCCGGTGAACCTGTCCTGATCCGATTTGTGACCCGGTCTTACTCCTCTGACTTGAACTGTTTCAGAATTGCCTTTCCGAGGAAGGAGTTACTTGCACACCTCTGGGGGTATTCTTATTATTTCCGGTGATGAAAAACTATTTTAATTTCTTATTACCATTGTTAGAAACTTTCGACGTCGTATTTTTCGTGCTACGGGGGGACATAATACCCTCGTTCCCGGTCACCCCTGAAACAAACTCTCTTCAAACGCACAAGTCTGCTCCTGCTTTGCGCTCCGGGTAACCGGGTCATGACTGCATACCAAGTTTAAATGATATAAAAAGCAAATCGATTTCCGCCAGGAACCTTATGACATGTAAACTTTCACACATGATTCTGCGCCAATGAATACATAAGTCACTTAGCCTAGTAACAGTAATACAAACGCCACGTATTTGACCTTATTAGCTCATCTCCCAAAAGTACGACTCAGTGGGTGGAATAGTTTGTAAGACATGCGTGCGTCTGCACAATTGACAGATCTCGTGTTATGTCACGATCACTGATATAACCTTTCACGAAATCCTTCTTCAACGCTTGTCAATATTGACTGAAAGTGAAGAAGAGATTTCATGATTTCTAAGAAGTAAGTCATCAAATCACGTACAAGAAGAATAATACATGAAACAGACTGCCTCACTTTCAGAGTTGGTCAAAAGAGTTTGGGAATCGTTAACTCAGAGACGTATTTAGGGGATGGATCCCAGGAGTATGGACCCGCGCAGAGCTCAAACGGGTCACCGGGTCAGGGCTTCGGATCCGGTCTGACCCGATTTCGACTCGTTAACCCGGAGTACAAAATGGAGTTTTAAAGCATCTCCTTCCGTTGTTTGAACAGTGTTTCTTTCAGGGGTGACCGGGACCGGAGATATTAACCCCAGAGCACGAAAAATACGACGCCGAAATTCCTATTTAATTATGTTTCCCAGACCGGGTCAATTGGGTCACCGGGTGAAGTTTCAGACCGGGTTATCAGAAGTGACCCGGTTTCAGCTCTGGACCCCCCCCCCAAAAAAAAAAAACCTCAAGAGTTTTAAGAATAGTAAGTGATACATGAGGAGTAATTATATATATTTAATATACATTTTATGCCTAGACACACCTTGGACCCTCCCAAAAGCCCGTAGAAACCTCCCTAAACGAACTTCTGGATACGCACCGGCGCTTACTCACACTACAACAACAACAAAAAAAAAGTTAATTTCTTCATGGGTCGAAATCATTTCGTTTTCGATATACAGGTTTCAACTTCCGAGTCTAAAATCGACTTGTCACAAAGGCAATTTTCTCCATAAGTCATATACGATACGCAAAGGTAAAATTATGTTTTGGGGAGATGATTTGTTTCAAATATGATTTCAATGTGTTAACATGGTGTAAACTTTCACTCTCTTTCATAATCGCACTACGCCGATTTATTGATTATTTAGTATTCCTTAATAATGATAAACATCATATGTTGAGCTCGGAATACAGTGTTAGAAAATATGACTAATATACGACTAGAAATTTCAAAAATAAACAATTTGAAAGTCCAACCTTGCATTATTCACAACTTCCAACACTGAATTCTGTGCTTCACATATGCCGTTTACGATTATTAAGGAATATGAAATCTCCATTAAATCATCGTAGTGCCATTTGAAAAATTAAAACTTTATACCGCGTTGACATTACATTTAAAGTACTACACAGAGGAAAATCCAGTTGCTGCGATAACACTACAGTCACAGTACTTGGAATATATCCTGAATGTAGGAAAAATGACAGTAACCTCGTACATAAATCGAGATTTTGATCTAGTTGTATTTCCCGTATTGGCATTATGCCATGATGAATTTTCGTTTTTCGAAAAAAAAAAAAAAAAAAAAAGTCTGTGTAATGGAAAAATAACAGGTGCTACATAATCCTTCTACACGTTTCGTGCTTAAAGTTATTTTGTAACGAAAATATGTTTATTTCATTACATTCCATGTCTGAGTTGATGAAGTGCATAAATCCATGTATTTTTCTTGACGGATGCCCCCGTAGAGTAGTGGTTACAGCGACGAACTGCAACTCACAACATTCCATGTTCGAAGCCAGCCGCAGAGAAGCGGAAGTTTGAACAGTATGCGAAGATGATAGAAGCGGAACTTTTTCAAAACAGTTGTAGAGATATCATGAAGACAAAGAATTAAATGAAACTAAAAACGTACGACTGACTGATACATATTCAATCTACAGTCATAATAATTCACAATCATAATAATTCACAGTCATATTCAATCCACTACTGGATGAAACCTCTTGCGGAGGAAACAGATGGTCTACTAGTACTATTCCCACGCTGGCCAGACGTTGGGAGAGCAGAGTCGGAGCTCTCAACTGTGATCGCCACTGTCCTTCATTCACAGCAGCTCCCCAATTGCATCACCATGCCGGGTGGGCAGTGGGCACCGTTCTAGACCCTCTCGCTTTGGAAAAAAATCCCTTGACAGAGCTGGGAATTGAGCCCGGGACCCAACGATCAGCAGTCATCGACGATAGCCACTAGACCAGCGGAGCGGTCGACTAATATATGGACTAGTGACTTATTATCAATAAATAGCTATTTAACGTGAGCATGGGCAAGTACTGGTACAATTTGGAAGAATAACTGTACTCTCCATACTATTCCATCGTGTGACGTCATTAAGTTCCTCCATTCTTGTACTGTAAAAACATACGTACAGAAAAAAAAAAAAAAAGAAAATTACGTATAATCATTAGAATAAATACATTATGTAATCAGGATCACGGTTTTTCTAGAAGTACTATACTAATATACGTAATTCCGTTCATTAAAACAGTAAAATTCTCTCCGCGTAATATTTATCGTACTTACTTATGCAAAACATTTTCCCAAGACATAGACTAATTTTATCTTTGTATATCATTTACGATTTTTTCGAGAAATTTTCATTTTATTCACCACTGTAACAAGTTGATGATTCTAATTTCGAACCATGTGGAAAATAACTTTTGTTCTTTCGATGTGACTAATCGCTTTGAAAAAAAAAAATGTCCTCAATTTGGGAGAACCCTGTACATAACAAACGAAACTGCATCAAAACTGGAAACGAAGAACATTTTGATAGACATCGACAAGAAGATACGAAGTGAATATAGACAAAAAGAAAAATAACAAAAGGGGCACTCACGAAGAGGAATCATTCCTGTGGACCGATAAATAGCTAAAACAAAGAGGGATTAAACATTGCATAGAGTTGTGTGTTCCATGCAGCGAAAACTATAAAGTGAATTGTTACTAACATCCTAAACGAGCTGGTGAGCTACTAAGGATGGGACCTATAGTTTTTGGTAAAGTGTGCTCCGAATCATTGCGTTCAATGGACTCTGACGAGGTTTGAACCCGTGACCGCGTGCACAGTAAGTGAGCACTCTAAAATCTCGGCCACCTCGAGGCCACGAAAACTATAGAAAAGAAAGATGAAAAGAGAATTGGAAAAAAGTCTTCAAAATGTAATTAAAAATATGCAGCTATGCATAAAAGACCATTATAGTATAATAAGGAAGAATTAAAGGTGTTAGCTAAAAGAAAATACTTCAAACAATAAAGAAGAAATAAACTAGTTACACAATGAAAAATGAAATTGCATTTATGGTTTGAAGGAAAAAAGGTATGGGAAGAAAATGCATGGAATGTTTTGACATTATTAAGAAGCCTCAGTACCTACGGTGCGCGCGTGGGTGTGTGAGAGTTATATTTTTGAAGATACTGGACAAAGGACAAGTAACAATGAAATTTTGAAAAGCGGCCCCAATAGTACATGTGAATATGTATCAAATGAACTACTTGACATTTTAATATTGTTTATTTTAGCTGAGAAATTAGAATGCTCGTAATTGCGTAGGCGTATGGAGTCTGCCATAAGGGTATTCTAATTTCTCAGCTAAAATAAACAATGTCAAAATGTCAGCTAGTTCATTGGATTACTGGGACTTCTTTCCAAAATTTCTTTGTTGCTTGTTATTTGTCTAGTACCTTAAAAAAATATGAAAACTCTTTCTTTCTTTCTCTCTCTGTCTCGGTACTGAGGTCTCTTAAGGGAACGCGTAAATTTAGTTGTGATACGACAAAGACAGTATAATAGCGAAACAAAAAATATGCTGAAACACCACCAAGCAGCAAAGAGTGCTATAAACATGTCAGCTATCAGCATCCGTATATCCAAATGAACCGACGGCCAATGAATCGACCGTAGAATATTAGCTTAACTAAACCGCTTACTGTCACAAAAACTCTGATGCACTCGCAGTGTTACCTAGGATCAACTGAAAAAAAAAAAAAGATGATCTAAATCCTCGGTCGCATCCGTAGATTTGAGTGCCTGTTGTTGTTGTTCCCTAAATTCCACGAGGAAGTCTTTTTTTTTTAAACTAAAATATTGTACTTTCTCCAGGTACTCATCCAAGTAACTGTGTTGAGAACCCATTGTATTTCAAGAAATTGTAAAATAGTTCTCACGTCTTTATGACGCAATTCATTTATTCACAGTTCCACGACGGAAGTAGTACCGGAACTTAGGATTACACAGCAAAAAAAAAAAAAACCGTCAAGAGCACAATGTTTTGATACCACAGAAGAGAGGGAAAAATCACTCACAGCAAACTTCTTTTAAAAAACAAAACTCCTTCCTTTCTCTGTTTTTCTTCACACTAACAGAAAAACTTGTTTTCTGACTATTCTACATAAAGCAATATTATCTCCAGTCTCTCCCCCTTCCTCCCTCTTTTGAGAATTCATCTCTTTGTTCCCATTGTCCCTGCTGTTATGAACTCCCATGTAATCAACTTTCTTCTTTCGTGTAGACTCCAAGCAAAAACGTTTTCTGTTGTTTGTATGCTCTTTCTCAGTGAGGTTGCGCAGCAATTGAGTAATTCTGGTGACCCAGTGATTCGTGTATGACCTATTTACCTCCGGCCATTTGGTTCATGTTTAAGAAAGAAAAAAACTAAAAAAAAAAAAAAAAAAAAAAGAAATGACAAGATAAAAATAAACTTCGTTTATAAACAGCTATAGTGTGTGCGTAATTTATAAACAAGTTTCACGATTACTTTGTACTATAATTGAAACTTTTTATTTTTCATAATCACTTCACCACGGTGGCTCATTGCTAAAGTGGCTCACCTCTGGTGCTTCGGGTCGTCGGTTCGATTATGAGTTTTGTGGTGGACAAACACAGCGTGCGTGAGTTTTCTCGAGGTTATGCCGTTTCCCGCCACTTTCTTCGTTCCACCAAATCTCCCATCATCATTATCCAGAAGGCCTAAGCTAAAGATGCCTAAAGGCCTTATTTTTTTAAAAAAAACAATCACTTGGTAATGTGGCCAAACTAATTTTGTTTGTTTTCACAACCGAATTGATATTCTTCTTGACGCCAATTCGCCTTTGTAAATAAGAATGAGATTAAAATCTCCTGAGCTCTCAGAAGGAATTGATCCTCTTTTTTTTTTAAAGCGCCTACTTATCATGGGTGAATTCATATAAGGGGTGATAAAATGTAAATATACCTTTTAGTGAATTGTCCCACTGAGACACAAGGTGATGAATGATTTTCTGGAAAAAGTGTCGAAGAACTGCTGTTTTCTCTTCTTCCGGTATAATGTCCTTTGCTTTTTTAAGAGGAAGACAATGCCCGTCTTCGGCCTCCTAAAAAAATCCAGAGATGACACTCTGTATTGGAGAACGGGTGATATCTGCTGTTCAACACTGGTTTGGTTAACAAATCACTTTTTTCGAGAAGTCATTCTCAGCAGACCTGAAACGGGTCAAGTTTTGGATCGGGTCAACGGGTCTGGGCTTCGGACTCGGTCTGACCCGTTAAGCCTGAGGACAAAATAGATTATAACTATTTCACTCCGTTTGAACAGTTTTTCTTTCAGAGGTGACCAGGACCGGAGATGTTACCCCCCCCTCCCCCAAAGAGCACGAAAAATACAACGCCGAAATTCCCATTGGATTATGTTTCCCAGACCGGGTTAATCGGGTCAAGTTTCGGACCGGGTCATCTACGTTCGGGTCAGACCGAGAGAATGGAATTCGAGCAGATGATTTTGGGTCAAAGCCACACTCAAATGGAGATCTTTTTTCTGGATAAGCTTGTGTCAACATCTAAATGAATTAAACGTGTTTTACTAAAAGACGCCTTTAAATTTGATTGCTTCTCATACGAAACATCGAAAGATTTCTGTGAGTAGTGAATGGCGATAACCTGAAATTGTGAGAGGGCCAAAAAGCTCTAAGCTCAACAGATTGGAGTATAAGTGCTATTTGCATCGTAGTAGTCCAATATAGGCCTACTATAGATGCCTAGAAAAAACGTACAACTTCGGAGAGCTGTATTATCTGAGGTGCGTAAAAACACGTTCTTTTTCTGGGTTTTATGACTGTAACGCTCCATATTTGCTAAGTAAAGATAGCGTGGTTTTCCTTGCAACGTTATCAAAATGCCTTTTGGGTTCCCCCCTCTCTTCTGCTTCTCCTTCTAAGAATATAAAATGGGTCTATTTTTAGTGTCATAAAATAAGCACTCATGCTTTCTTTGTTCATTAAGATAACTCTTTCCTTCCAGTTTCTCAGCAGCTCTTCCGTTCTTCATTCTTCCTTTATATGACGGGTTGCATCCTACGTCAACTGTCTACATCTCTAACTTTTCGTCTGCTGTAAATAGCACCTTTTTCTGACCCAAACAATGTCACTCATAGTATAGAAAACGTTTTCGTATTCTCTATCCAAATTCAAAAATAAATTTTTATGAGGGCGGGGGACAGGAGTTTTTTCTCGACTGGAGACCATGTTTTTTTAGCTTTTGTAAATATATATTATTTTAATGTTAAATATTTCCTCTTCAAGATTACAGTGCCTGCCTGGAAGTAGGAATAACCAAGCTTTTCCCGAAAACTGGAAGGCGGAAAATTTATGGAAAAATAAGTCCGCGAGGGGAAAACATTCTTTGTTGAAAAGAGAGTGAAAAGAAAAAACCTTCCTGGCCGCTACTTTCCCCATACTCCCCCTACCCTATCTCGCTCTGACTGTGAATCAACGATACCTAAGGACCATAAACAAAATCCAAATTAAAAAGCTCTTAAGCTAAGCATAAAATAATTAACATAATTTTTACTATTATAGAATGACAATTGCCTGTCTACGCATGTTTCTGAAGATTCTTAGCAATTGTGAGATTTGCCTGGGAGCTACAAATTCCAAACTTAAAACTTACATCACAGTCTTCATACGTGCAAACTTCACACTTTGAACGAACAACATGTTGTTACGTGTTCGATGCATGGCAGGAATTACACATTCACTCGCAACAGGAGAGAGAACGTACGTATGTCGTATGTAAGGTATGCACCACGTGTGCTTTTTACCATACCAGGAGACCAGTTGGTGTGGAGCTGTTTGAAGACGCGAGTGACCAAGTTTCTCTTCCATATTTTCTTTGTCAAGACCTTGGGCTACATTTTTGTAGCTTGACCAACCGCACACACATACGCACGCTGTCAAGGTGTATGAAAAATAAGGTTTTCGTACAAAGCACGAAAAGTGCTGTTATCTTTGACGGAAAATTCTCATCCTATGGTTCACGTCACTAAAAATGTTCTCAATTTGATAAATTGTTTTACGTTTCCGCTGGCATCAATCGCTTCTGAATTCGTAAACAGATTTTGATGAAACTTCTTAACGTTTTCTAGAGGACGTTTTCGCAGTTGTCACATCGCAGTACCTTTATGACATACATATTGTACATGAAAAAACGTGGGAAGAAACGTTAAAAACCCACTTTTAACTAGAAATGTTCGATATTTGGATTCGAACCAAATTTAGATATTTTTCGAATATCGATATCGAAATATCAATTTTTTTAATTTGATATCGAATCGAAATTTCGAAGTTAATATCGAATCGAAATTTCGAAGCTAATATCGAATCGAAATTTCGAAGCTAATATCGAATAGAAATTTCGAAGCTAATATCGAATCGAAATTTCGAAGATAATATCGAAATAAAATATCGAATCGAAATAGCGCACCAAAATATCGAATCGAAATAGC
>JAGDQP010002238.1:0-47165 GCA_022664845.1 Lepisma saccharinum
GGTGCTTTTGCTCGTATTTCGCAGCTTTTTACACTTGTGTAATGTATATACTCGCTTCGCCTCATTGGGGCGCTGCCCCCAGAATTCCAAGATGGCCTCGCTGGGGCGCACCCCTTTATTGCAATCAGGCTCCAGCTGGGAACTGTAACCTAGTAGGGGAGACGAGCCGAATTTATTCTAACCTACTCGTAATGGTACACCTTCATACCAAATTTCGTTTCTCTAGCTTCAGTCGTTATAAAGTGGGGCTTAGGCGGGCATTTTGGATAAAAGATGGACACATTTTTAACGTTTTCTTATATTTTCGTGACATACTCGTGATGATACACTGTCATACCAAATTTCATTTCTCTATCTCGAACGATGTGAAAAATGGTATTTCAGCTGCCATTTTGAATCAAAGATGGTGAATTTTTTAAAACGTTGTTATGTTTTCCTAAACTACTCTTGATAATACATCATTATGCCAAATTTCGTATCTCTGGCTCAAGCAGTTGGAAAATGGATTTATGACGCCCGCCATTTTGGATCCAAGATGGCGTCTTTAGAGATATTTTGTAATATTTTCATAATCTACAAATAATGTTGTACTGTCAAACTAAATTTCATTATTCTAGCGGCAGCCGTTTAGGCTGTGTATTCTTTAAAAGTTTAGGGTTGGCGGCCATTTTGAATCCAAAATGGCGACTTTTTCAAATTTTTAAAAAGTTTTCTTAATTTGCTATCAATGATGTAGTTTCATACCAAATTTCACTGTTCTATCTTTAGTCGTTTAGGCTGTGTATTCTTTGAAATTTTAGGTTTGGCGGCCATTTTGAATCCAAGATGGCGACCTTTTCAAAATGTCGGAATTTTTCCTGTATCTACTTATCATCCTCTACCTTCATACCAAATTTCATGTTTCTAGCTTACTCCAAACACCCTAAACAATATGATGAGTGAGTGAGTCAGTCAGTCAGTCAGTCAGTCAGTGAGTGAGTGAGTGAGTGAGTGAGTCAGTTAGCCTAAAATGTGCAATTTCAGGGGTCCACAACTAGAACATAGTTTGAGATACGAATATGAAATTTTGTACATCTGCACATATTTACCATATCTTCTTAACGGCAAAAGCTCATATTCCTATCTTTAACATCTTTTTTCTTACGGGGCCCCCAAATCGTCGATTTTGCCATAAACTCTTGTTCCTGTATAACATGCTTCTGGCAGTGCTAACGTTTTCTGACGTGAAGAACTTGGCTCATGCACTGCCGTGCATGTTGATAAAGGAGTGGTGATAGAAATTTGGAGGGTTTCGAAATGAAGAAGAATAGGTACAATTAGCTAAACACAGCAGATAGTAATGAGGGAGTGCTGAAAAAGAATAGCCTAGAGACAAATCAGACTTCCAATAACAAAGGAGAGACAAAAGAGCAGGTTATGACACTACGAAATTGAAGATATTATTGAAGGGTGAAAAACAGAAGAACAAGAAGTTAGACACAAGTATTTGGGAAGATGAATCGTAAGATAAAAGAAAGCTATAAAATCGTAACGAATAGTGAGGGATTAACCCGGTAAGAACATTTTCCCAAAATACTAATGATGATGAAATTTTTCACTAATTTCTCATTTCAAATAATGTATTTTAAGTATTTATACACATCATCTCTTAATTTGAAGCATCTTTGTGTTTCAAAAGGATAAAAAATGTGTAGAATGATTGAAGGAAGTTTATTATTCTTTTCTGAAGACGCTTTTGGAACGCTCAGGTTCCCACGATCAGCTTGTTTACAGTTCTTTTGAATGTTTCATTTAAAATATATCGTCACAAACATCCAATTCAATATTGCATCCAACTTATTTAATATATACCCAGCCCCCGTGGTCAATCACTAGGGATTCTACTCTATCCGCACTGGAACACTTGAGGAGGACAGGTAGATTTTGGATGGACACTGGAGGATACGTGATTCGAGTCCTGCTTTTGGCCATATTGACTGCTTTTTTCCATGGCTTTCCTCAGTTTCATTATGTCAATGCCAGTATGGTACTCTTGTAAAGAAACCTTACCGATTGCTATCCTTCAGGATTGTTGCAACCTAGAGACTCAGGCGTCTGACAACCTTTGAGTAGGTACACTAGGGTAGGCACATTGTTGTTGTTTTTGTTTCAGATAATGGGGTTCGAGTTGTCGTCAAAAGTTGTGCATTGTTACCAAATTAAGCCATCCCAGATATGGCCGTCCTAAAGCAATATTTGACCCCTAAAAGGCCCAATTGTTTTTCTTGCAAAATAAGTAATAAAAATATGATACCAGTTTCCACATTTTGGGGTTCGAGTAATTATGAAAAGTTGTGCATTGGTGTTTAATGAAGTCATGTCAAATATGGCCCGTTTTGACCGTTTTCAAACTAAAATTTTCACGGGCTCTGAGGCTCGGCTAAATATTTTTTGATCTGTCTGACTCTCAGCGAACAAACATAACATAACATTATACAGCTTTTGCACGCTACTAAAACTCAAATTTCTAAAAAGAAAATCGGCCGTTTTCAAAATTAACATTTTCTAGGGGCCCCAGGGGCCCAGTTATATTTTTTGATCCGGCTGTGTTTCGGGCGAACAAACATAACATGACATTCAATAACTTTTGCACGGTACTCAAATTCAAATTTCTAATATTTTTTTTCAGGGAGATGGCCAAAACGGCTATTATTTTTTTTCTTTTAGAAATTAGAGTTTGAGTAGCGTGCAAAAGTTGTAGAATGTTATGTTATGTGTGTTCGCCGAAACACAGCCCGATCAAAAAAATATCTAGCCGGGTCCCGGAGGTCGTGAACATTTTAGTTTCAAAACGACCAGAAATGTTTGACGGCCAAAACCAGTCATATTTGTCATAGTTTCATTTAGCAAAAATGCACAACTTTTCATAACTACTCGAACTCCAAAATGTGGAAACTGATATCATATATTTATTCCTTGTTGTGCAAAAACAATTGGGCCTTGTAGGGGTTCAATGGCCCAGTCAAATATTGTTTAGGACGGCCATATTCGGCATGGCTTATTTGGTACCAAAGAACAACTTTTGACCGCAACTCGAACCCCAATATCTTCAAAAAGAATTCGGCCCACCCTAATGTACAGTCCACATAATAAAAATTGAAATTATTTTTTATATAGCAAGAAAGGTGACATTTTTGCTGTTCTAAGTACCTCAGTTGGTAAAGGTAATAGGTAGGCTTTCTACTTTATACTCAAATGGTCCCGGGATAGATACCTGGTGGAGATACATGTGATTCATACCTCACTTTAAACAGCATCCTTAGGAGTTGAAGACCACTGAATCATCTCAACACCACAAAATTTAATATTCACTGACTTTGCAAAACGCTGTCTGTAAGGGAAAAGCAATCAAGAAAAACGTACCAGAATATTTTTCTATCAAATCACATAATGAAATTTCTTTGATTGGGTTTGCAAAAGAAATTTTTGTAATTGTTGCTTTGTTTCGTGTCACCTCTCGTCACGTTTTCTAGACATTTCCGAATTATATTATAATCAACAAAAGTAATATATTTCCATAAAAAAAAAATTCGGGATTCATTGGTCCTCGAAAAACTTGATTTTTCTATGACCTATAAGAAACATGATTACTTGTTCATCCCCCCTTCTCTTAATAGAAATTTAAAAATATTTTACTATATTTCACCTTGAAACACGTGGTTTAAATCACGTGCTGCTACCATCAATTGAGCCTTTCCTGTTTCTCGAATTTTCTCTGATGTTTGTAAACAGACACCGAACTGTATCCATATGATTGTCTGTGCTAGTGAATGTGAATTCCTTTTTTTCAGCATTTATGTATGGTTCTTTATTCCCTTTTTATAATTACAAAAAAGAACTTGACATATGCAAATGAATTTTTTGGCTGTGCATACATAGTATGTTTGTATGAGAAATGTCCTAGAGATGGCTTATACTAACACGTGAATGTCGACTTTTGACCTCTTCCATAGCAGGAAGTTGAAACCAAACATTCTGTCAGGAGCAATGATCTCTGTGACATGTGAGAAAACTGCCTCACGTGCATACACAAATTAATCCTGGTCATTGAAGCACCCTGTATTGTGAAATGTGTTTTTCTTTTATTTCTTAATGTTACTTTCAAATTCAGTAAATTATATTTGTTTCCTGATATCGCGAACATCAATGTTTAAGAAATGAATTTATACTTACACGAAAGTGGGAATTCTTGAATTTAGCAAAAGAAATAAGAGAGGAGAGGAATTGGTGGAATTCTCAGAAGCCAACAGATTGTTTATTTCCAATACATTTGTCAAGAAGTCACCCCAGAAGAAGTGGATATGAATGGGACTAAAAACTAAATAGACTACGAATAAAAGGGAAATTCTGTAAGACGTGTCTGTTCTTAACAGTTTCAAAGTCTCGAATGATCATAGGATAATGAGATGTAAGCTGAAACTAAATACTAGACTTCAGAGGAAGAAGCTTATCAGAGGAAAACTGCCAGTTTTAAATCTGGGAAATCTAGGGAAACACAGACAGACATCCGAGATAGAACCAAGAAACAGATTCAGCGACTTGGAAGAGTTAGAAGATAAAGAAGACATCGATAGCAGAAATAAAATATTGACTGAGATAGTAAGAGAGACAGCCAAGAAAATAACAAGCATCAAAGAAAAAATGAAGAAATTTTAAAAACATTTGAAAATTCTACAGAGAATTGTACTACTTCGAAAAGAAGATTCAGAAGAAAATAATGTAGTTAGATGTCCCAGAAGTAATAAAAGAAGAAATGGATAAAGTACTTCGAGGGATGAAGAACGGAAAATCGCCAGGAGAAGATAGACTCACAGCAGAGATGTTTAAATGGGGAGGTGAAAAGATGAAAGAGGAACTTGCTAAATTAATCTCGATGTGCCTGAGGAAGAGAGAAATAAGGTCAAGTTGGAATAATGCTGTAATTATTTTGTTGTACAAGAAAAGGGACAAAGAACGCGACAAAAACTACAGACCAATTAGTTTACTGTCCGTTCTATACAAAAAAATCACCAAAGTATTTTTGAATCGTATTGAACCAGACTAAGATTTTAACGAGGGAAGGGAACAAGTCGGATTTAGCACAATGGACGACATAAAACATTGAATGAAGTTATGGAAAGGGCTAATGAATATGAACTTCTATTATGTTTCAGATTCATAGATTTTGAAAAACCTTTCGACTCGGACTTGGAAGCAATACTTAAATCACTTGAACATCAAAGCATCGAAAGTACATACTGTACATCAAGTTGCTGCGAACCATTTACTCGACTGCCACATCGGTCATTAGACTGCATCAAGAAAGTGAAGAAAAAAAAATAATTGAAAAAGGAGTAAGGCAAGGAGATTCAATTTATCCAAAACTGTTTTCTGCGGTCCTGGAGAGAGTGTTCCAAAACTTAAACTGGCATGAATTTGGGATAAAAAATAATAGCGAATATCTTCATCACGTACGGTTCACTGATGATATAGTCCTGTGTTCCTTCAAGTGCAGAAGGACTACAAACTAAAATGGAAGAATTAAGTAATGAGAGTTCAAAAATAGGCCTTAAAATGAATTTAAGTAAACTAAATGTAATGTACAATCAACATGCTGTAAAGAAAGAAATAAAGACAGACAATAGGCATAGTTGATGAGTATGTTTACCTAGGAGAGCTCAAAACATCGAATCCTAAGTTGACTGATGAAATATATAGAAGATGTAAAATGGCTTGAAGTTCGTTTAAAAGACTGCAATTTGTTTTCAAAAGCAAACTACCAATGTGTTTGAAGCATAAAGTTTATAATCGATGTGTCTTACATGTGATGATGTACGGCTGTGAAACTTGGACATTGAATGCGCAAACGACTCAAAGATTGAGAGTCACGCAAAGAGCAACGGAGAGATGCATGCTAGGAATAACCAGAAGGGGCAGGAAGACAAATGAATGGATTCGCGCACAAACAAAGGTACGATGTAATGTCTTGATGTAATCAAGACTGCGAAGAAGATGAAGTGAGATGGGCCGGTCACATAGCTAGACGAACAATTGGAAGGTGAACGGCAAATGTATTGCTTTGGATTCCTAGAGAAAAGAGACGACCGAACATGGTCCAAATGCAAGATCGGTCGATGATATCAAGCTTTTTCAGGAGCTACATGGATGAGGATAGAAGTAGACCGAGATATGTGGAAAGAAAAGGGGGAGGCCTTCATCCAGCAGTGGATAGAAAACGGCTGAATATGATACATATATATATATATATATATATATATATATTATCCCTTTCTATCTTATTTGGGAACTAAGACTTTTAATATTTAGTCTTAAAGGTATAGAGCTTGTCAAATTTCTTAAAGGGTTCTTTTTGTCCTTTGCAGAAAAAGGTAGCTACTGGAAACCCTGAAGAATTTGTTATTATTTTCAACACAGTAACGGAAGATAAAAAAATGTTTACTTCTGTCATAAAATTTCACTAGGTTTCCCAAACTGTTGTGCCAGTGGCGTAACATAGGGTAAGGCTAAGAAGCTCAACTTCCCCTTAAAAAGTAATTCTTACTGAACGTGCTATTCTTGTTGATGCTGAGTAAATTTTTCTTAATGAAACCCTTATTTTGTTCGAGTTCTTATCACCGCATCTTCTCTATCTCTGTATCGTTCTAATTTTTAAGTGATTCTTTTCCTTTGATGCTCGGCGTAACTAGCTGATAAATTAGTTATAAAATATTGATATCTAAGGTAAAGTAGGGAGAGACTGTTCACAATTCTGGAAAATTCACTAAAATTCTAATTTTTATGCAAACTTCTAATAAATATAATATATATTCTTTAGTTTCTTCCACAATCACATACTGTTTATCTTTGTTTTAATTGATTATATGCTTACAAGGAACACTCGCCAGATCACAGCCCGATTTTGATGAAATTTCGTATGGAGTTACAGTGCCTAAATAAGTCTTCACAGCCAAAATTATAGGTGCTGACGTCAACAAATAACGACAAGGGAACCCGAGAAAGATTGAATGTAGACAGCTAGTAAGTGTAATACAGAGTAAGGAAAATGTCTTTTCTTTGATAAACTGTTATGTATGTTGAAAGCAAATGGCTATTAATAGATACTGAACAGTAGGTGATACATGCTAGTAGGTATGACAACAATGACCACCATCTTGACTATGCTTCAAAGTTTCTAAATAGTAAGTGGGCCATGTGACATATCAATCTATGCTTCAACGTTCCAAAAATCCCAATGGTGAAGTTAGTTTTGGCCTAACCCTAACCCCGTACGAGAAAATGACACGTGAAATTGACCTGGTGAACGAGTGAGTCAAATGATGAAAAATTATTTTTTGTTGAATCAGTTGAAGGATCGACACCCAAACGGCTACCGAAGGTGTACCGTTATGTTCTGAAATATGATCCTCACGGCCGCAACATGAAGTGCACTATAAAGTTTTAAATACATTAACGGAAGATGAAGTACAAATTTCATGCAGGCGTAATGCTAGGTGAAAGTGACACTCTTCAAGTCAATTTCACGTGTCATTTTGTCGTACAGGATTAGAGTTATGCCAAACCTAACTTCGTCATTGGAACATGCCAGGACAGATTGATATATGACATGACCCACTTACAACTTAAAAATTTTGAAGCATAATTAAGATGGCCGCTTGCAAGATGGTGGTCATTGTCGTCATACCATCCAGCATGTATCACCTGCTGTCCAGTATTCATTAATAGCCATTTGCTTTTAATATGTGTGACAGTTTATAAAAGAAAAGGCGTTTTCCGTTATCCAAAACATTACAAACAGTTGTATTACAAAGAGTAGCGTCCCAAAACACCTAAATATTCCTATTAAATGTTACATTAAGGTAGTGTTTATAAACTTTTCTAATACAATCATAAGTAGACAGAGGAAATAGTTTACTCCAGGACCAAACAAGATACAGAAATTTATAATTAATGAACCTTTCGTGAATGCGCAATCCTGCGCAATCTCTCCTACTTGACGCTTGCGCCAAGTATCCTCTTTAGGGAGAAGAGATTGAACACTACATAGCTTGGTTGGAAACATCGCGAATGACCGCAAACTGCGTACAAAACTATTTGGGACAAAGAATTAATTCAGATACTCCTTGATTTATAACTATCTTTCACTAAAATATTTGCTTTGAAAAAATGCACAAAATTTATAAAAATTCAAGGAGTTATCATCTGCCATAAACGCAAAAATGTGATAATAAGTTTCAGTAACCACCTTCTATTAACACAGGAATTTAACTGGAGAGTCTGCCAGTAAAGTATTCACTTCTCAACACCTCAGTCCCATTCCTTTCCGCCCTTTTGGGATCTGCGCAATCTCTCCTACCGCGCAATCTTTCCCGGCTTTACCTTCACACTCTCTCTGTGCTAATTGACGTATACTTTCTTTTGTCTCGTTTTAATATCAATGATTCTTGTCCATTTTAATACCTCTAATTTTATGGACTCTAAAGAGCAGCCTATTCTTCACTTCGTCTCTCTCATCAACCTTGAATTTTTCCCTTTTTGCATAAAATTCTCACGTCAAGGTTGCTGGACTTTGGTTAATTTTTAAGTAGGGTTCCGTCTCAGGACTTCTTGAGTTTTGGTTGAATAATCACATCCAACATTTTAATGGTACTGGTGGAAGTCCTAGTGTATAAACTTTTCTCTTCATGTATTGCAGAATTTAGGGCGTATATTTGAAAAAATGATTAAATTCCTTGTTTAAAATATCAATACTGAGATGAGGTTTGATTGTCTATTAGTAAAATCATTCTTTTAGATGTCATTCCTCAAAGTTAAGAGAGAGAAAGTGTCGATTGATATTTCTTTCTTACAGAGTCGTATATTTAAATTCTTTTTCGTAACTAAGGGAATTCGTATTGGATAGGAACACAACCCCAAGTGTTACGTATAAATTTTATAAAGTCCAGCCATTGGAATGAGGGTTAAGTGTAACGACAGTACAGCCCGCTTTTCTAAATAAACTGGGAAAAACGAAGTTAAAACGGTTAGAAAACACCCAGTTGCTCATGGTTGTCTAACAAAAAGTAGTTCGGAAAGAAATTAAACTATTTTTCTTTCAAATTAGCTTTGGAAAACCTAAGTTCCCACAGTTTATGATTCGTTTTGTAAGCTTATCTGAAACTGGGTTGGACCACAGTTGTACTCAAACTTTCAGTGCCGGGAATCGACACCTTGACCATAAGACAGCGATAGTAATCAATCAGCCACAGAGAACACAAGTAAACCATAATAACTAATATTTTCATTTGTGCAAATAATATATTTGGTCGATGATATCGTGCAGTTCTCTACAGATTTTTAAACTACGAACACAACATAAATATTTATCTTTCAGTTGATTAATGTACACCCTAATCTATGGAAATTGGTACATAAGTGTGCTTTCTAATTCCGAGAAGATGCACAACATGGTTTTAGCGAGGCAGTGTTATAGGCCTATAGGTTTGGAAATACGATTCCATATAATAGTAATCAATATTGCCAGTCTGTAAGGTTGCAAAGTATTCTAGCTCAATATTATCATGCTTTTTTATGAATCTGACTGTACCTTGTTTCAAGCAGTACGTTGTAAATACGTTGTTGCGCACAAAGGGTTAAAAAAGGACAACATAACATGACCTGAAACACATAAAATTGAATATCTTAAAAAAAAATCGGTCATTGATCTGGGAAGTGCTTGTGTAATCTTAGAACACTTCTTTCGCAGCCATTTTGTTACTTCCTGGAACCTAACATAGCGTCATAATAAAAACAAAAACCTCTTACTTTCACCGCTTTGACTTTTTTTCTTTACTACCATCACGTTATGATAAATAGTGTAGTAATGACCTACATAGAGATATAAACAAGCCGTTTGTCATTTGTCTGTCTGTCTGCTTTGTCTAGTGGCGATATAATATGCTTAGTGAGTTTCTTTGTTTCTTTCTCCCCGTGAATTTTTGTTTACTAATAGACTTTTTTTGTTTCTTAAAAAGAAAATGGTTCTGGTACACCTGTCAATCTTGTGTATTCAGGGATCTCTAAAGCAAAAGTTTTTTTGAGGTCACTACGAATAATTTAAATTTCTGACGTTCACTTGAAAGCATAACTTCTTTGATTTGGTTAGAGGAAGTTGCCTTGTATTTGCTCATTAACCCACAAAATCAAACGAAAAAAAGAGAGAAATACTTTTTAACCCTACAGTAGTAACGTTGGATCTGTTCTTTGAACGTTGTATTACCTGGAAACGCTGTGCATGGCTAATTATTTCTCTACCTTTCAAGTTCATGACTCGGTGGCCCGTTGACCTGATTGATCCAGTACTCAATCTTGATCCAGTAACCAGTATTGTTTCTGTGGTTTGGATTAATCAGTATTGTAATTTGTGAGATTCCTTCAGAAATAAGCTTCTTTTTTAGCGTTATAAAAGATTTTAATGATTTTATCCTTTTGATAACTTCAAACACAAGATTCTTTCGGCATAGCCTTTTCGACGAGGAGAGGATATTTACACACACCTCCGGCTGCATTATTGTTGTTTCCGTGGATATAAAACTATTTCCATATGTTATTACTATTATTAGTAACTTCTCGCCGTCCTATTTTTTTTTTTTTTCGTTTTGCTCTGGGGAGTAACACCCCTACTTCCGATTACCCTATGTCAAACGCAAATGTACATAATAATAATAAGAAGAAGAAAAAAATAATATGTTTTTCCTCCTGGTCACCGGGTTAGACCGGGTCTCAAGCGTAGACCCGTTTATCTGGTGACCCGGTCCTAAACGACTCAGTGACAGAGCTTGAAGTAATATATCAATTAAATATCGTATATTTCAAAGTTAGTGAAAATTATTTATTTTTTGTCGGGTGGCAGATTCTTTCATTTTGTTCAGATGTGGCGTTGTATCAATATAGCAATTTATGAATACTGGCATGTCTTAACCAAATATTTAATATAGCCCAGTCATTTTAGGTTTGAACCTTGTGAAAAATAAGCCAAAGCTAAAAATTGGCACATTTGTTCTATTTGATGTCCTGAATAACATATCAAAAGTCCTCTCCTCTCCCATGGACGCTTCGTGGAATTCCAGGTGGCTGAATTGCTGGAGCGCTGGAGAAATGCAAGAAATCGCTGGAATCGTTCTTAATTCCAAACGAATAGGCCTACGGAGTTCAAATAGAGCTCAAATGAAAGTGAAAGGAAAGGGCTTTATTTTGAGATGTTTATTATTTTAATTCTGCATCATGTGCTCTCACACAAAGGAAAAAAACGTTTAAAAAGAACTAAAATAATTTATAAATAATCTCTTTGGTATTCTTCTTTGTGCTCTGGAAGGCTGGGTGTCGCAGATATTCTACAAACTTGATATAAATCTTTTGAAGGAAACTTGTATCTTTCTAATGACGTATATATTGTATATCTAGAACCACCAGTTGCGGAGATATGAAGGTTTAAACAAGCACGTCGCGCTTTCCCGTAATTCGCGTGACCACTGTGCGCCTTATTGCATCTGCCGGTAGGTTGCGTCATGTTCTCCGCTACTTTCTCGTTCCTTTATTTTTTAGCTGTAGAAGCAAATATATTTACAATCATCATTAGGTACTGGGTTACTTCAACGCAATACAACTGGTGCTTGGGAAGCATGGCTGCAGTGATGTACAAAGTAGAAAAGGACTTTTTGAGATAAATATATTCTTACCTTGTTTCATTAAAGGCGAAGTTCGATCTCGTCTGCTTCATCTCCATAGTCAACTAATTTATTTTGACACATTTCATGACATGATTTTGGAGCACTGGATCCAAGTCCTTCTATATTTGCAGGTACTTCTTTCGTTGCAGGTTCCCTTCGAGTTGAAGGATATGATGTGTAGTAGCTCGTCGGGTGCAGGTGGTAGGATGGTGGGCTATATTTGCCATTTAAAAACTTCCATCCCATTGTGAAACATCCAAATCATTTCTTAGGCACTGCTGCATTTGTTGGTAAACTCGGAGTGAATATTTACATGCTGCAGCTGACTTTGGAGGCAGACTTGCTAAATTAATTGAGGTGGTTTTTGCGGTCTTAGCCACACATGTGCTGCACTTGGAAACCCTCAAATCGTCTAATGATGTGAAACCACGGTCATTATAAAGTTCAATGAGAAACTTATTTCCCACTTCTGATACTCTGTCACACTCTGCGTCAATCGTATTAAATATGTTCACAGTTTTCATTAGTTGTGCATTCCATTTCGTATACCTCAAGCACGTTTTTCCATTTCATGTAAATAGCAGAAGTTGTATCACTTCCGCTCATAGCGTGCACAAACAGTATATAGTTTTTCATATCACCAATCTTGTTTTGAATATCTGTAATAGCGTATAATAACGCTGCATGTGATCCAACGCTGGGTATAAGGAGATTGATGGTTGCTCCATTAGTGATCCTGTCTACAAGCATTACCGGAATGTCACTATTTGAAGCTACCACTGTCACTTTGCGATTACACTCGACTTTTTCCGAAGCAGTAGCAACTATTAGGGCATCAGCATCTTCCTTGGCTTCCTTCACGTGGATCCTTTCCTTCTCAAGACGAATTTTCAATTGTTTCATTAGCTGCATTTTGTTTGAGCTGTTTGACAGAAAATCCCCTCGACTACGTATCACCTTCAACTAAAATACTTGCACAACTACGTTTTCTTGTCCTTCGGATTTGTTCTTGCTATTTCGTAGTAGCCCCACCATAACCGTCGAAAACTACAATTCAGTTGATGATTTGGTGCAGTGAGTGATCACATAACTCACATAGGATTCAAACATTTGTTCGTACTTACCTGGACTTCGCCGAACAACTTTCCGAAGCAGCATACCTCCATCCACTATAATTTCATATTCATGGGACAATATTTCTTTGATATCGTCGTCACTAGGGAGTGCTTGACGTGAAGAGATCACAGATTGAAGACTTGTCTGTTTTTCTTAATTCCGTGTTTCGGAATATCGCTGGTGTATATGGGGCTAGTTCGTACTCTAGATACTTGTTTAGTTCTTCATCTCTTGTCGTCACACATGATATCCGCAAAAAACAATTGATTCGTATCTACTCGGACCACATTTTCATGCACCTTAATATATGTACCTGTGTGCGAAATAGGTTTTACTAGGTCAGAACTTTACTAGGAAACTTCAATTTTAAGTTTCCAAAATCCTTCCCAATCATTCTCTCTACACAGGCGTTTCCCAAAGTTTCCGCAGAATCGCAGTTTACCGAAGCATCACAACAACTCCAGTCGCAACAGAGATTAAATCGTTAGTATTTACGTCAAATGGACTATGATCATTGAGTCATATAACACACTTCTCGATGTTCTTGTAGTCACGCTGTTGCCGGGATTCTCGGAGATCGACGTGTTGTTCGGACGATGATGAAGAGATTCCACAAAAGTTTTCGATCACTTCACACATCCGCAATGTTATAGGTAGGAAAAGCACCCATTGGGCCGGGGTACTGTCCGTTATACCTCGTCCTCTCGTAAGTCCTCCAGAGGTTTTAATTGCTCCCATTAGTTGTTGTTCTACAACCATATCACTCCAGAATTTTTCACTTGTTCTTATCGTGAAATATCCTTGAATGGCTAACTTCCCATATTCTTCTGCAGGGATTTTGGATTTCAAACTTTGCATTTCCTGAACGTACAAATGCGCACTTTTAGCATAACTTAGGTGACCTGCAGCATGGAAATGATGCAACTTGCTCTTTACGCTGTAAAGGTTCAGTTCCCAGTCTCCGGTCCTTTCTACTCTAATAAACTAACGAATCAAATTCACCTGCTTAACATACTGATCCAAAGTGCTGAAGTGCGACTCAGGGGCGGACTGGCCAGGGCCGCTAGGCCGCAATGTAATTTCAAAATAATAAAAAGAGCAAATACGATAAAACGCACATACAACAACGGTGTTTTGTATTATGTACTAGTTTGTTATGAATGGGGCTCCTGTTTTTCAGCTTGGCTTGTAATTGGAGCCTGTTTCTCAGCCCCGCTTGTGATGCGATGGGGCCCCGGTAACCCAGCCCCGCATGTAATCGAGCCGTTTCCCAGCCCCGTTTGGGAAATAGTAATATATATTATTATTTCATGTTATATCAACTTTCCAGAGCCTAGATTATGAGTCTGTATGTTGTGTTTCTTAAGAACTGTGCAATGTTTTGTAAAAGTTGTAAGATTATAAAATGTTATAAATTGATCAAGATGTAGCTAAGTTAATAAAATACACATTTTATGTGCAAAGGTATTTAGATATCTATTAGGTCCATAAATTGCCATATAACATATATTCAAATCCCAAAAGACTGTGACACTGTTGATAAAAAAGAAAGCTAGACACGTAAAGGGCCCCATTATCTTCAATAGGTTAGGGCCCCATCAAACCTGAATCCGGCACTGTTGATGGGTCCTTTATGGATGTTAACACATCTTGTAGGTCTATATTTGATAACTCAAGAATGGCAAAACAGTGCTTATTAACGGTGCCTAGTCCAAATATCAAGTTCATTTAGAATAGAAAACATGCTTCGTTTTTGGAATTATCCGCTGGAGCTTAAGCTACAGTGTTGACATGGATTTTTATTTCGCCAGCATAAATACCATAATTCTATCCAGCTCTGGAATAAAAGTGTTCCTTCACAATCATGTCCAGAAGGCGATAATGCCAATAAAGTACAAGATTGAAAATAATGGTGTAGGTAATTATGCACGACGTTTTAGAGTAGGGCCTGCTCAGAATAGACGTAGCCCTGCAGTCAGCAATGCCTCTTCCTTAGCGGCCAAGTTATTATTTTTGCGGCTACTGTATGCGGTTGATTCACGTTACGTCACAGATGTGTTTTGATCACGTGGGCCGGTAAAAACATCCAAGGTACATCATCAGCATTTGTAGAACTTTATACAGACTACCTCAAACAATGTAAACAAATGACGTCATTGTAGTCTCAGTGAAATTTTTCTATCAATCTTGGAGTGTTCGATCAATGTTTGAAGACTGGTACAAGAGGGAATATTTCAACGTTTAGGCAAACAAATGTCGTACTTTGATCGAACACTCCAAGATTGATAGAAAAATTTCACTGAGACTACAATGACGTCATTTGTTTACATTCTGTGGGTAGAGGTAACCTATATAAAATTCTACAAAGTTGCTGACGGAACTTGAATATTTCCCGGTGTCACGTGATGCAGTGCATCAAGAAAGATTATGATGATGATTATGCATCTGAGCCTGCTATGCGAGATGGAACATCTTTGGACGGGATTCGCGGCAAGAGTGATAACGATGCTGCAAACAGCTTGTGTAAAAGTTGTTTATCATGTGCAGGGAAACTTTTGTACCAATTTCTATGCCAGTCTAGTTGTTTTAATAATTTATACATTGTATACAAATATGCGTTGTCTTTACCATGCAGAAGGGACATGTGAAAGGTACTTCTCAAAGTTAAAGTTGGTGAAAACAAATCTGAGTCAGTTTGTCTGAAGACATTTTGGACACATTTTTACTAATGAGCATGGAAAGAGACATGTTAAATTTAGTGTCCATGGACGAAGTTATTCAGGAACTCTGCAGTTCATCATCTGAACTGAAAAGAATCCTAACTTTTTTAAATTATTAGTTGTTTAGTGTTTCAGCAGTGTTTTCCATTTTCAGTAAAACTGTCGTGTTCATTCCACAGTCAAAAGTTATTGGCTATTATTTGTTTAGTGTTCAGTTACTATATGGCAATACAATAATTATTATAAAATATTATCTCGAGAGTTTGTTTCTGGAAATCCTGTGCTTTGCTGTTTGATTAAAACTTGCTGTGACATCAAATTTCCAATGAGCAATAATAAATCATAGCTTTCAAAAACTACCAAGTAGCAACGAATTTACAACTGCATAACGCGATGGTTCATCGCAGATGTTCATTGTACGCTATTTTAGAAATTGGCGTAATAGTCTGAGGGCCCTCCTTGGTCACCGCGGCCTAGGCCCTAATATACCCAGTCCGCCCCTGGTGCGACTGTTAGATGATAGGTCGATGCATGCGTTTTCCAAGATAGATGAAAGTGTCGCGACAGCGCTGGACTTCCAGACGTCATCAGAAGAAACTTCATTTTTCATGAATTCTGCACGCAAAGTTTGTATCTCTTGCATATCTCCTGGGCAAAGATCCTTTAGATGAGAAAACAGGAGCTGGAATAAGGCCTCCTGAGTAAGAAAGTGTGCTCTTAAAGCTTGTGTTGTTGGTGGTTCTTGTTGTTGCTGTTGTTGGTTCTTGTGACAAATATCGAGAGCAAATTGCATAGCTGTGTACATTGAACTCAGATTTGAAGGCTACAGATTGATGAAGGGTAGGGATTCAACTTGTGATCTTTCACATGAACGATTGTTATCTAGTGCGATCTTCATGTATACATTCCATGACGGAGAGCAGACAGGTGATTTCCATTTTCCGGCTGTCCATAAGAAATCCAAGGAAACAGCCTTGAAAGGCTCTCGACAGAATGTTGTCCTAGATCCTTTATAACGATGTCGGTGGGACCTGAACGTTGAGGCTTGCGGTACCATTTAATATCTACTTTTCCTTTTACAGCAATCTCTTCGGCTAAAGGGATCTTCAAAATACGTTGTAATGGTGTTTTCGCTATTTCCTCGGGAGGAGTGGTCGACAGTACGCCTCCCAAGCTGTGCAACGTGCCAAAACCATCGATTGTTCGAATGTTTAAGTCTGCATTATCGAACATTTCTTGAACAATGCAACCATGAGTTTTCTTGTCACTATTTTCTTCAATCGTGGAAATTTCGTATCTTTGAACTTCATAGTATGAAACAGAGAATCCTAAGTTGTGAAGAACGTCTACGAGCTGTTTAGAAGCAAGGTGTCTGTGAGCCAAGACACCTACACCAAGCAAAATCCGAGGTAGAATTGAACCAGGTCTACATCCCCTTAAGATAGCCTGACCAATTGCTGCTTGATTTCTTTTAATAAGGGGCGCGCCGTTGTTTTTCACCTGGAAGAAGAAACAATGAATATCACGTGAGCGCTGAACAAAGATCATTGCTTAAACGCTCATATCTCCGCAACTGGTGGTTCTACATATACAATACATACGTCATTGGAAATATAAAAGTTTGCTTCAAAAGATTTGTATCAAGTTTCTGCAATATCTGCGATACCCAGCCTTCCAGAGCACAAAGAAGAATACCAAAGAGATTATTTATGGATTATTTTAGTTAGTTTTAAACGTTTTATTCCTTTGTGTGAGAGCACATGATGCAGAATTAAAAAAATGAATATCTCAAAATAAAGCCCTTTCCTTTCACTCTCATTTGAGCTCTATTTGAACTCCATAGACCTATTCGTTTGGAATTAAAAACGATTCCAGCGATTCCTTGCATTTCTCCAGCGCTCCAGCAATTCAGCCGCCTGGAATTCCATGAAGCGCCCATGGGAGAGTAGGGGACTTTTGGTATGTTGCTCAGGACATCAAATAGAACAAATATGCAGATTTTCAGCTTTGGCTTATTTTTCGCACAGTTTGACCAAAATATTGTCTAAAATGACTGGGCTAATATGCTCAACATCTGAGGCTTAGTTGGATTATATTGAGCAGGATTCTACATTTGTGGTAAATCTGCTTGGTCATATTGTGTAGATTCTGCACGGAATACTGAGTTACATACCTTTAAATAGGATCAGAAATAGACACTAACTTGTTTGGCAATTTCTATTATTACCCTAAAATATTCATATTAATTAGTAATTAGTAGTAGTTGAGATTTGTTGCCTTGAATGGGAACAAGGGTAATTTTTTTTTTAGAAAATGAAACCCAAAAATATTTTTTTGTTAAATGATGCTTAGGATCACATATTAAAATATCGTGAATAATAACAGGTTACTTAATTCTTGTTCTTATTTTCGATTTGTTGATGTTGGATAAGGAACATCCAGCACCTTAAAGAAAAGATTGCTACAGTAATAACAACTCCAACTCCAGATATTCAAAAGATGTGGTAGGAGAATGAATATCGTATAGACGTCTGCAGACCTACAAATGGCGCCCATATCGAAGTTAAGTCCAAAACTTTAAACATTTCTGAACATTGTAAGATCCCACACGTGTATATCCATTAAGGACATTTTTTATATATAATAACAGTTTATAATCTTGGCAATTAATTTCGTAGGCCCTGTATTAATATGTATAAACTTTTCATATTACTAAGACTTGTATTATTAGTGGGACTAGCAATTGTTTAATAAGTCGCACTTGTTAAGGATTGTGCTTTCATCTTGAAGTTTTCAAATTATTATAGCCTTCTTACATAAAAAAAATAATCCAATGTAAATTATGCTGGAAAGAGTATACAAGGGAGGAACAATACTGGATATATAATAAAAAAAAAAGGAAAGTGAAATTGGTTAGGACATTGACTGTGCAGATTGTATACTGAAAATGAAACTGAAGGTATGGATGAGGAAGAATAGGGAGAGAAAAGAGACAAATGCAACTCTTTCACCGTATTAAGAAAGGTAAATAGCATTGTTGAGACGAAAAGGCAGGCGCAATATCAATACGAGTGGAAAAGTCTTTAAGAACGGTACAACATTAATGATGAATATGATGACGATGGTGAGTAGAATAAGAGTAACATGATTGCGGTGACGTCGTTTACGATGGTGACTAGAAATCTCCACCAACGTGACTGCGCCTGTGATCATTGACCCTTGACACCACTGCGGTGTTGCCAGATATGTTGACTCATGCGAAGTTAACACGTTGTACTATGATAGTAGGTGAACGGCGGCATGGGTGCAAGTTAGGACTTGTTAAATGACTCATGCTATGTTGTAGTATGATGGTAGGACTTAATGGGTGCAAGTCAGGACTTAATGTTTGACGTCAGCGCGTGGGTGCAAATGAAGATTTGATCACTGACGTCAGGAGGTCATTTATAGGGGAACAAGTCAGGACTAGATTCCTAAAGTTTAGAATATATATATATACACAGCAGTAGTGTTGTATACATCATTATAAAGAAGTTGAGCTTCAGTCATGGCAGAGCATATTGAAGGTCTAGTACGTCGCGATGACTTATCAGTAGAAGTTGATTAGGATGTTGTTGTCACATTGTACTTACTTGCTAGAGATAATCAAAAAGAAGATACAGACCATACAATATATAGTTTGTTAAGGTCTAAAGTAAAGTCGGAAGCAGTATCACCATTATTATTATCTTCTTTTTCATTCGTAAAGGAGGAGGGATGAAGGAGACGACGATACTAGGGAGGTACATTCCTCATTAGTTCCCAAGAAAAGGCGGATGAGGACGACGACGAGGATGTTAGGGAAATATATTCCTTTCTCGTGCCAAAGAAAAAGACAAAGAAAAATGTTTGGAAGGTGTTGCTTATTCTGGAAAGAAGCGTTGTGCTTTGAAAATAGTAATGTAAAAGAGACATCAATACTATTAGGAGCAGCAATCAGCTCCACCACTACTAGGAGGGTCTTTAGTAGAAGCAGCAGCACCAGAACGAGTAGTAGTAAAACCACCAGCAGCAGGAGGAACTTCAACCGAAGTAGTAGTGAAAAGTGCTAAGTTTGGGTGCTAAAACAAGTGGGTAGATGAAAAGTGTATTCGAGTAGCATTAAACAAGTGGAATCCTGAAAGTGTAAGTATATGTGAAGGTTGCTTTAATGAGGAGAATAATCAAACAGCGCATGCGTGTTTAGGTTATCTTAATCCAAATTAACTGGTAACAGGTGAAGAAATTGAGAACCATTTTCGAAAATGTGTGTGGAAAGTAATCTTAAAACCTTCAACATTAGAAGAACTCTACCGTATATATAAGTAACATCATCTTGAACTGAATAATGCTGATGATATAATCATGAGAAATATGAAATATATAGTCTTTGGAGAATAGTAAAAGTACATATGTAAGGTGTTATTGATTTGCTACACGAAAAGGATCGTAGATTAAAGACGAGTGAGACTTTAAAGCGTTGTAAAGAACGAGCGAAAATGTTAGACTTTTGTTATTTTGTGTTGGTATATTTCTAGTGGACTCATGTGTTTTACAAACTTTTCGTACTGATTTAAAGTACAATAGAATTAGATGTAATGAGTGAAAGTGGAAGATTCCTCATACTAATTGCATATATGTGCGGGATACAGGCAAAGTATTTTCAGAACATTTGCTGAATCAAGTGAATCATGAAACATTTGTCTAGTACTACAAAATTTTCAAACGACAGGGACATGTAAGTATTTCCATAAATATTTTTTTCAAAACTTGTAGAGAATTAGTTTGTAATAGTGAATTCATTGCTCAACTCATACCTGATGTTATTCATGAACAATTTTCTCTAGAGAAGTCTCTAAGTATGTCTCCAGGATAGTACATTATTGGTGTACAAGGATCTTATTATCAGAGAATTTTGTATCGTAGCGGGTGATGCTAGTCCACTGTTTAGTAAAACGCCCATGTGAGATTACGGAAGTTGGACTAGGTTATCAAAAACAAGTGCAATGGTTAACATAAAACTTTCACGATTTGCAATGAGACACTTCAAATAGATACAAAGTTTACCATATTCGAAGATTAATTTTTTATTGTGTTCAAGTGAAGCTACATTCTTTTATAAAGGTCTTGAAAAATTACAGTGGATTAGAAAACTGTTTCACTCGGAAAGTGTTGATCATGCAAGTGAAAAGGACTACACTTTACTTACTTTTAATAATAAAGGATTAGTTTGTTTTCATTTCAAATAAGGTTCTTGATGAATGATAACACAAGGTTTAGTAATAAACATGCTATTATTATTTTTTTCTCTTAAAATGAACAGTGCAATACTAGTTACAACGTTTTGTGTTTTTTGTTTCATAATTTGTTTAACAGATTTTGCTATAATGTGATCATTTTTCTTAAAATAAACAGTATTGAAATATTAACCTCTCTTACACTATAGTAAATAAATATAATACAAAATGATCCACAAAAGATGGAATTATTAAGTCGAACTTGAATGTTATTATATTAATATAATTTACAATTTCGTTTTAAGAACGTTAACATTTGCTTTGGTGGTGGTCTGCCAAAGCTATGAAAATAAAATCACCTTGCATTTTCGTCAATATAACTTGCAGTTCAATAACTTCCTCCACTTGAAGAGAGTTTAAATTAACAATAAGTGCTGCTCGAAACTGTACACGAACAGGTAATGTATTAATGGTACAAATGATAGTCACTACACTGGTTGATAAACAATCAAATCACTCTCATCGCTGGGCCGTCATCATATTTGTTGTTATAGGAGTTGCTATATCCACACTTTTATTTTGATTTAGCACTAATAAACCAAGTTCATTAAATGTGATATAATTTGCATAAGCCCATCCTTCTTTTACTACACAGCGGAAATAGGAGAATCGATACAAATAATGAACACATTTTCTTGAAGTATATGCCAACTGAGAAAAGTGAGGGCACTTCAATTCTTCTTCTAGGTTGATTACACTTTTTCCAAGTGTTGTCTTGTTTTTCCATACTAGTATACTACACTACTGTGTTCAGTATATTTGGTAATCACACTTTTAACTTCACTGTAAGGAACATCACCATCGTTGCAATTGAGGCCATAGACGTGTTGAAACAAGTAATTGCTATATAATCGCAACGCAGTTGGCAACTGGGAGTAAGGAAAGGGAGGTTTAAAGATCCAAGTTTGCGAAAAATCCAAGTCAGTATTTATAATATGTTCTTTTGAAACTAACCTTTCGTTGTCGTCGACATTTTCACCACGCGTGAGAGCAGAGAAGTGCACTAGTACCCTCATTGTGATTTAATGAACCTGAAATTAAAACGTATTATCGGTATATAGATTTCTATTTTTATCAATTTCTATAATCGAAGCAAACTGAGCTTATACAATACATGAAATAGGCTGCACTAGTGCTTGACTAAAGTACATTTTTATAATAACAGGAGAGTCTCTTACAACATTCCAAGTACAATCATCTATACTTTTCGTAGTAAACAGAATAAATGAAAAAAATGTATAATCATGTGCAAAATCATGAGAAATAATCGTATTTTGATGAAAGATCCCAGTACCAGAAAACAGGGTGAAATAACTTTGAATGAATAACTCTCTTCCAAATCAGCGTTAGGGGAATGGGAGGGTAAAATTTTGACCCTACCTGAACCTGCAATTTGTTGAGATTAAAACGTTCAAAATGGAAGAGGTTCAAATGATACCATTAATTACTGTATTTGCTACAAATCCAATGACAAGGTTTTTTGGTACACTACCCAGAAATAAATGATTAATATTATATGAAGTTACATTTTGTGGCGGGTTCCCACTCTAGTGAGTGGTAGTTTTACAGTATTTTTTCATGTAAGAATTTAAATGAAGAGCCAAGTGAGGAGAAATAGTAATACAACGTGCATGTAATACTATTTCTTCTAAGACAACTTTAAAGTTGCAGTTGTCAGCACCTATTAAACAAAATGAATCTTTATTACGAAACAATTTTATTTGTATGCTTACTTTATTAGGAAGTATACGATCTAAGTTTGCAATATCTGTAAAGAGACACCCAAACATTTCAAAATGAGCAGTACCACTATCAATTTGTATTATTTTAGGAAAGTCAATACTATTTTCATCAAGAATATCAAATTGTCCGGAAGTATCTTTATGCCACAACGCACATGTGTGATGAATGTTCAAAGAATCTTCAGAATAATTAATTATTGTTTCCAAGTAAGTTCGAATAATATATGAACCAGAAGATGATGAAATTCATTTATCATTTAAATATACATTAACTTGACTGGACAGAGAATGAAGATAGTTGTTTACTTATGATACAACATCAGCTTGCACTGCTGCTTGATTACCTTATGCTGGTATATATACTTGTAAGTTATCACCATTAGCTTTTGTTATTTTACAACGCACATACAAGTACAAGTTTTCAGGATGAATATATTCTCCAACATCTCATTAGAAAGTCAATTGGACCCTCTGAAGTAAGTGTAGAAACAGGATGATAATATGCATATGACAAGACGCAATAGTGGTTTGAATCATAGGAACAGTTTGCAAATCAAATTCAATAGTACAGCACTCTTTACTTGATGGTGAAAGAAAATATATTTTATCGCCTAACTAAAAAGATGCCTTTCACGAAAAAAAGTTTTTATACTTCTTTTCTCTTTTCCTAATAATTGGTGGTCCAATACGTTTAGGAAGAGCTTTTCTTTTACGCGCCCGTCGCCTATCACTACTACTGAACAACTAATTTATTTTATTTTCTGCTTTTGTTCTCAAAGATGAACCCACCAGAAGAACTATACTTTTAACTGATTCTTTAAATAATACGATATTCTTATAATCATGCAACTTGCCTTTCTGTTTGGAATGCTTGTCGACCTACTACTTTAGCTCCTTGTTTAGTAAGGGGTATAGCAAATAGAAAGAGACCGAGAAGTAGTCCCTCATAATCCATGTTCACGTTGATAAACAAGACCAGCAAAATAAGGTAAACTTCTACCATGAAGATCAACTTTCATTTTGACGAGTGGTGCTGAAAGTGAAGTGTTATGGTCGATGTCCCGGATGCGAATGAAATAGTACATCCTGCATGGTCCTTTAGTAGTATTTCAATTGTGTAAAATGAAAGTTTACTTAAAGATAAATAATGTACATTCTGAAATATTATTGTCTGTGCTTTTCCATGATTATTATGACTCATAGCTACAATACGTAGTAAGGGTGTTTTTGTTTCACGTACAAATTGTGGCTGTATCATGTCACTGTATACAAATACTTGGTATGGATACCTAATGTCAATGTAAGGCTGTTTTGTGCTCTTTTTGATTTTAATAGTCGGTCGAGTAGCCGTGCGGTCTACGGTGGTAGGTCAACGACTCGAAGTTCCCGGGTGCGAGTTCCGGCTGGATTTTAATAGCTAAGGGGCGAACCGTGACAGGCCGAAGTCCAAAGATACTAGACTGGCCCATATAAATTAAAGTTTACCAAAGCTTAATAGATTAATATCAAATTCGAAACCTAATTGCAATGCAAGTGTGGGTGAAAGATAAAGTGATTTATTGCTTGCAGCGTGAAAGATTAAAGTCTTTTAATAGCAACAGTATTTGAAAAATTAAAGTGAATTAAGTTTGGGTTGATTTTATTCATTACCTCTAACAATGAGTGTATACCATGGCGATATTTTATTTTTTACATTTTTCCAATCTACTGATTCATACCACATAGTATCTTAACATTCAATTACATTACAGCATTTTAAGAGGGATATGAATTGTACTAAGTCCTACCATCCAGGATGAATTCTCAAGATGAATACGATTATTTAAGTTGTTTAAAAATGTGATGGATGATTTTTGCTGTATGTATTGGTACAAGCATTAGAACTAAGTGTAATATAAACACTATCACCGTACTTTCCGAAATAATTTGTTCCGCTTAAGGTGAAGTGCAATGTTCGAAGTATCAAATTTAAATGGTAAGTTTCTCCCTGTTCACCTTTTAAGTCTACCTGTAGAGTATCAAAATATTTCTTTTTACTTTAACATACTACGGACGCTCAAATACAAAAGAGTGCATTTTAACATATTGATATTCATAGATACTACTCTTACGAAGTAGTTTACCAAGGATAGGCTGATCTCTTACAATGTGAAGACAAACATTAATTTCAGAAGGAATATTATAATCGAGATTACAATAAAATGGGGCACTAACATTTATAAATATAAGTTTTTCTGTTTTCTGTTGAAAATATACCCCCGTTAATTCTACATGAACATCCTTTGACAATTCTATCAAATTTTAAAACCACCAGTCATTTCTACGAGATACCGTTTTTTACGGTCGCGTTTATGTTTAATGAAAACTTGATTTTATATTCATCATAGTAAAATAAAAAAAATGTTTTCCTTATGAGCACCATCTTCATCATCAGATTCCTCAGTAATACCACAGTTTTGAATAAATGGAAGTATCATCACTTTCCGCATTATTTTTTATAATCAATACTAATTTGTAATATTTGATCAAGTTGTAGATCTTCTAAAAGAGACTTTCCCTGATTTGCTTTTGTACGCTTTGAGATAAGAGGAAGTGTTGAAACAATATGAGAAATAGAATCATAATATCCAGGATAAAAATTAAGTTCAAATCGCATTTCATTTTTGCCATTAATATGAAATATGAACAAGCACGTGTTCTTTTTTCGAATATAAAAACTCCACGGAATGCAAACGCTACTTAACCCTACCACTTAATTTCCCCTTAAGTGAATTTGTTGAGATAATTTTGTGGTGTAGGATGAAATCTTATTTTCAAAAATATTACTATTCACATTTTATGGTAATATCGTAAAATTCATCTTGTTGCTCAGAAGGCATCATGATGATGACTGAACAGATATCTGTTTAAACCATGAATTCATAGTAGGTGGAAGTGAAACTCCCTCATCTTCTTATCCTTAGGGTACACTTCGGATATCCTTGTGATATATTATGGATAACCTTGGGATATCGTATTATATCCTTGGAATATACTGTGGATATCCTTGGGATACATCATGAATATCCTTGCAATATACTATGGATATCCTTCAAATATACTAAGAATATCCTTGATATATACTATACAAATTAAATTTTGATATAAGAAATGTATTTACCTTCAATTGAAATCTCGTTCACCTAGAAGAAGCAGTAGGATGAAAAGAAAAATGAAAAGAAAAAATGTTATTTATTAAACATTACCATTATTGTATTTTATTCACATTTAAAAGAAAATAGTAACCACCTTCACTTACACACTCATCCCTCACCTAAAATTCTGGCAAGAAAACTGCTTTTCCTAATTTCCACTGAAATTGTACACTCAAAATTAGTGGAGTTTTTCTTACACATTCCTCTGTTCATCCCGCCATGAGTTAAAGATTGCTAAAGCCTATAAATATTTTCACAAAAGTCTGGCAGTCTGCCAGAATCACTGCTCAAATTAATTAATTTTCAGGCTGAACCTTAGATGCTTAAAGGTCATAAATAAAAGTTTCTTAGAAATACTACTAGTGAAAAACATTTGTAGTAAGAGCTTCAGCACAAACGTCTGGCAGAATCACTGCTCAAATCCATAAAGTTTCACCCTGAACCAGGACCTTAGAGGCCTAAAGGCCGTAAATAAACTTTTGTTAGAAAGATGACTGCTACTGGGAAACATTTGCAGTAAGAGCACCAGATCAAAAGTCTAACAGAATCACTGCTCAAAGCAAGCCAAAGATACCTATAGCCCATAATATAAAAATGCTAGATAGTACGCTCTGCCTCCCCTTTTCCGATCGCCAGTTTGAGCCATAGATGCCTAAATAACATAAGTACATTTTCTTACCCCCGGAGCCATAGATGCCTAAAGGTCTTACCGAATCGTGTTCTAGAAGATTCAGGTAATCTGTCAACTACACTCTTAACTCACTTAAGTACGATGTAGCAAATCCACTGACTTAAACGAGAATGAAAGTCCCTTCAGGTAGAATAAGCTTATATAATATTATCTTATATATAATGTGCCCGTGCTCCATAGTATAAAATAGAAATTTCCAGTTACACACCATCTTCTATAATCATGTGATATCACTTGGGAAAATTATGTGACGTAGATAGGAAGCCTGTATTTTTCAAATTTTCACTTATACAACACTTTTTGAATTAACCTTGAAGCCACGCTGTGACGTAACCATCAAGTCCTGACTTGCACATACGCCATCCAGGTATCAGGAGATTTACCATTTAGTTATTTGGAAAGTCACCTGTACATCTTATCTTCCCTGGAGGAAATTAGGCCAAGCAAAGCCACTCTGTCCACCTAACATGGGGATTTACCCTACTCAGGCTACGCTAAGACTACGCTCAACATTTAGCCTCAAGCTCATCTTATCTCCCCCGAGGGAATTAGGGCACCCCACGCTTCCACCTAGCAGGGGATTTACTTATGACGTAAAGACCACGCATGGGAAAAGTCACATCTCTCTCTACTTTACCAGATTGGAGCTCAGCATCAACAACAATTTAGTCGTTCGGAAAGTCCTATCACGTGGGGGTGAAATTATGGCCAGGAGACATAGTCACATGATAAGGAAAACCAGAAACACTCGTAAACTCAGTGTTCAGTTTAAATTCAAGCAGCGAACATCTTACATCTGTCTTCAATCGTTTTAATAAAAGGTATAGTTTATAACTAACTTTCTCTCAGTAACTTGTTCTATTTTTATCTATTGCCTTTCGCTTGGTCAAACATTTTTTTCAGTTTTCATATCCCCTATGCCAATTGTTTCCGTTTTCCCAACGGTGTCTTTCCCTCCAATTTTCCAAGCAAGATGAAACGTAATAGATAGATCTTAGTCTTTTTTTTTCTATAGCATTCAACCTCCATTCCATATCCATCCTTTCGACATTACAAAATTTGTCTCGGTCTTCCCAACGGTCTCTTTTCCACGCCTTGGTCTTCCTAACGGTCTCTTTCCCTCCAACTTTCTAACCCAGGTGGAATATAGTTTTCGTTTTTCTAGCATTCAACCTCCATTCCTATCCATTCTTGCGACATTACAACAATTGCCTAGGTCTTCCCAACTGTCTCTTTTCCACGTCTCGGTCTTCCCAAAGGTCTCTTTCTCTCCAACTTTCCAAGCAAAATGAAATATAGTTTTCGTTTTTTCTAGCATAAAACCTCCATCCCCTATCCATTCTTGCGATATTACAATTGTCCCGGTCTTCCCAACGATCTCTTTCCCTGCAACTTTCCAGCCAAGATGAAATATAATATTAGTTTTCTTCTAGCTCGGTCTTCCCAAAGCATCTTTCTTTCCACGTCTCGGTCTTCCCAAAGGTCTCTTTCCATGTCTCGGTCTTTCCAACGGTTTCTTTCCCTACAAGTTTCCAAGCCATCTAAAATGTAGGTTAACACAACATCTTGCACAATCATCACAAATATCAACTCCTCAAACCACAACGATGCAACGGGATTTTCCATCCGCCATCTTGGATTGCGTCAGCATGGAATTTTCCTGCCGCTATCTTCGATGACGTCACCGCAACCATGTTACCCTTATTCTTCTGTGGTGGTGGTATGTTTAACAGGGGTGATTGAATTACGAAATTTAAAAAAAGTAGAGACTGCCCAAAATATGTTTTTTCAACAGGCGATAATCCAACTTAGGAAAAAATTTGAATCTCCAAATCCAATATGGCGGCAGCTTAAAAATAATTTAATTCTGAAAACAAAATTGTCAGATTTTCGTGATATAATTATCTAAGTGTTCTCAAGGGTGCTGAGTTTGAATTTAAAAGAAAAACTAATGAATTTCGAACGAAATCCAAGATAACAAAGGCTCGAAAACTGTTTACAATTGAAATTTTGTCCGATTATTGTAAATTTCATAGGAAAATCTCTAAGAACGCTGATTGTGGTTCTAAAAGTCAAAACCCTCGTATTCAGAAATTCAAGATGGCGAAGCTCAAAAATGTCTAATTTGGAAAACTGATCCCAATATCTTTGAAATTTTATATCTAGAGTTTCGAAAGAGCCCTGACTTCAAATCTAAAGTGTACTTCGAAGTCCAAGAATGCACAGCTCAATAAACGCAAGTTCTGCCAAAGCGTTCGACTGTTATCGATTTTCATAACTACTGGTCCCGAAAACCGATTAATCCGATCTGAAACCAAATATTTTTAATACCCTAATGCAAGATGGGAGAGTCCAATAATATCTAATTTTGAAAAAAAAAATGGAATTTTCATCAAATTTCATAGCCAGTATTCTATTTTGCATTTATTATGCACCCAAAATGTGAAATAATGAATCGTATTCAATAAATAAATAAATTATATTGTACAAATTTAAATACGATATTAAAAAAGACAGAATTTTTTAATTTTAAAAGTCTGCTAGCAAAAAACTAGAAATAGCTCGAGACCAAAGTTACATTGGGTATTTACTTATTGAGCACCTCAGTTGGAAAATCCAGGACGATCAAGTTGAACAACAACAGCTCATATGAAAAGAGGACCCATCATCTCACTCGTCACTCATTGGACCATTGGAATATTCTTAGTCTACACAAGATACTCTGCGAAGCCAGGAAAAGAGTTGGAAGAAGCAATGTCTGATAGAAATAATTTTGTAAAATCGTTTCAAGTATTCACTTCTGTTCTTAAATCTCACTGAAAATTTGTGTAACTGATATGTAATTTAACCTGTTGGAGGTCTCCCATATTAAACTCATATTTACATTGTAATGTATATCCAATAGCGTGACAGGTTATACTGTAAAGCATATATCTTGAGAAAATAGTAACTTAAATTTTGCACTTGAAATATCCTTATATCACTATACAATGAACTATCGAGTTCAATTCAGAGTTTCATTACTTGTTATATAAACTTAAAATTCAATAAATATCACCTATCATTGTTAAACTGTTAATAAGATAATTAACATCCTTCAATATCACATTTAATTTGTCCTACTTGATCTTTAGAGGACAAGACATGAGAAAGTTAATATCTAGGGTTTACGAAAAATGCTCTTCGATTGGGAAGTGAAACATTCCAAACTACTGAAAGTGGCCGGCCGCAGCAGGAAATACTTACTTTTGGCAAAGCGTGCGATCTTCGTAAAATTTCACATGTAAGTATTAGGAAAGACGCTGGGTTTTATGCAAAGGTTAAATTATACTGAAGTTTGAAATCCAAGATGCGAACATTTCGAAAATTGTTATTTTAAAAAAAATAAAAGTCCATTTTCGTAAACATTCATAATTAGGAGTTACCGAGGATGTTAAGCTTCACTGTAAAGTAAAATGTAATGAATCGTTCATGATTAAAAATCCAAAGGGGAAAAAAAAAGAACTGAGAAGTCTGTGAATTTCGTATCAAGAAATTGCTTTCATATCTTTCATTCTAAAATTTAAAATAGGGAGCATTCAAATAAAAATAATTAATTTTCGCAAATTTTCGGAGCTTCATATAGACAATCTACGATCATTTTTGTAGTCTCAGTGGGGTCTAGACAAAGTGTCGTCCATTTTAAACTCATTTGGAGAAATAAAATTTCTTTGAAAATGTACAAATTTCTAAAAAACAATCAGATAGGGAAACATGCGGTAGAAGTAATTAATTTAAGTAGTGTAAAGCACGCATTTAACCCATATTATTATTATTATTTTACCGAAAGCGGCAGGTTCTGCAAGGAATAACGGACAGTTCTAAACTCCCCGGCAGAATAACATGGAATCTTAAGAAAGGAAACTCTCTTAATAACGGACACGGACACATTTATAATGCTCCCTTTTAAAGCAAAAACTGCTCTATAACGGACAAAGCTAGCATGTGGTGGTCGTTTGTAAGGGTTTCTCCATCATATATTTTCAGATGCGAGTGGTCGTCTTATCGAGGAGTAGTGAAGATTAATGAAGGATCAATTTGAAACCTCCTCCTTTCTTTACAATATCGCTAAGAGTAGTCGCGGGTTCCTAGGATGATTCACAACAATAACAAGCAACACCAACAACAATAATAACATAACACAGCTATAAGGGCAAAAGGGGTAACAAAACTCAGGTGAAAGCAAGAATACTGTTGTTTTTAAAACTGGCGACGCTGTTACACACAGATGTCCTCCTATTGTCGGGCTCAGCCATAGTTGCTTAAAGGCATTGAATAAAATTCAATTTAAGCCTGCTACTGGCGTCACTATGACGTTGTACTTAGTGATGAGCAAAAGCAAGACCAAAACCAAGACCGTAGCGGTCTTGGTCTTGGTCTTGCTCTTGCATCGGTATCCTTGGTCTTGGTCTTGGTCTTGCATGCAAGAGTCTTGGTCTTTCATGCAAGAGTCTTGCAAGTCTTGCTTTTAAAAAAATATACGTTTCATACGTAAATTTTACACCGGATATAGAGTATAGTAAAAGCCTATGTGTATCATTGACTGCCTTAATGCGTCAATAGTTACGGAAATATGTTTTAATGTATTGTTTATCTTCACGTAAGTGCACAGAATAGAACTCCCGAAGTTCAATTTCGTTTTAATTTGAACAACACTAACATTTTATTATTTTACTTTTAGTTTACTTGCTGTTTTAGGCACACAACTATGTTTCGTAAGCTTTGACAGAATTCAATCATGGATTATCGAAAATGATGTCCAAAATAATTTACACATTGAAGTTCTTACCTTGTAACAATCCATAGAATTGTGCTCTCTGTCATCTTCTAGTCACTGTTCCTATTATTTACCATTCTCCGTGCTCCAGGTAAGTTCCAAAGGAAGACCAAACATGCACGGATATTGTGTTTAACTAAAACTTACAAGAGAACTATTTTTGCTATTCAGCGAGTTTTGATTCCGGACCTTATTTGAAACATAAAGATAGCGAAAATGACACGCACAGACTCGCACTCTGTCATATATTCGTGTCCCGAATAAGTTGAGTTGTGTAATTTGAGCGACTTTTAAGCAGTAAAATCAACCTTCAAGGTGAAACTTTATATTAACTAAATGAGTTATCAAAAGCATTTCCATAGATACTTTTACGTGTAGGACACAAATTTCACCATGACAATGTTCGCAAATTGAATGTTTTTTATACAAACTCCAGTTTATGATCGAAAATGAACAAAATTCCATAGAAAGTAATGCCGTAAAGGAACAACAATAGAACGTGGGAAAGGAGAAGGTTGGCAGGTGATTATAAATACATAAAAAATAATGGTTTCTAATACCTTTTGAGGGGGTCTAGGGCGCTTGCAATCGCTAATCCACTGATCGACTACACGGTTTAATGCGGGCATTTTAAATAATACAATTTGAATTTTTACTTTCGTACGTACATTTTTTCATCCCATCTTCTCTTTGGTGTGTAATTCCGGAACAAAATTGCAACACTCTCGCTTCTTCTGCGCTCTCTTCGTTTACGTACATTTTCAATACCCCTTACCATACAAATATTATCATAACTATATTAGACACTAAAATTATAATTAATAATTAAAACAGTAAACATTTTTCAAAATACTTACGAAAATAAATTCTCGTTTGTCATGTCACATCTTATATTTGTTTCAAACATCTTATTTAACATACACGCTTACTATTAAGTTTTTAAAGTTAAATATTTTAAATAACTGTGGTAAGCAGGAGAAAACGCAACTGATTTAATATTTTTTATAAATATTCGAAATTGAACTTTAAAATGAAACAGTTAAACAATAATACTAATTATAGTGAATTAACAAGTTCTAAAAATGAAAATAAGCATAATTAATTGTTTTTCAGTCTAAACAGACTTCACTTTCTTTGATGTTTCATTAAAAAGTGATTCAATCAATTTGTTCCCCATCATTTCACGTTTTCGTCTTTTATTTAAAGATAAATGTAAACAAATATTAAGTGCGTTATTATTATTTAGGTTTTTAAAGTTCAACAAACGAATTCTAAATTTACTTATAAGTACAACATATTTATTACAAACGTTATAATTGTAAAATTAAGTTTTTTAAAGAACTAACTTTAAGAACGTAACGGAGCCCCCAGGCTTTGCAGAGGTCTCCAAATTGCGAAACCGCTGGGCATCGGAACGATTTTGATACGCATCTCCATGAGGTGCACTCGCTTTTTTGCTATGCTCGCTCCAGCGCTTCGCTTCTTTCTTAAAAACCGTGTAGTCGATAAGTGGTTTAACGATTGCAAGCGCCCTAGGTCCCCAAAAGGTATTAGAAACCATTATCTTTTATGTATTTATAATCACCTGCCCCTTCCCCTTTAACGAAGTTGTATTGTTGTTCCTTTACGGCATTACTTTCTATGGAATTTTGTTCATTTTCGATCATAAACTGGAGTTTGTATAAAAAACATTCAATTTGCGAACATTGTCATGGTGAAATTTGTGTTCTACACGTAAAAGTACCTACGGAAATGCATCTGATAACTCATTTAGTTAATATAGAGTTTCACCTTCAAGGTTGATTTTACTGCTTAAAAGTCGCTCAAATTACACAACTCGACTTATTCGGGACACAAATACTGCATATGACAGAGTGCGAGTCTATGCGTGTTATTTTCGCTATCTACGTATATGCTTCAAATAAGGTCTAAATCGAAAAACATGTCCGAAGTCAAAACTCGCTGAACAGCAAAAAAGTTTCCTTGTTAGTGTTGTTTTCGTTTAAGAAGCACTAATGTCCACAAACCCAGAAAATTGACGATAGTGAGACTAGTCATGGCTCAAGCGAGCTTTGGCAGAAGAGTGATAGAAAGTATAATTACTTACAAATTTGAATTTGAATTTATTTAAGCCTAACAAGCATCTATGGCCTAAGGATTGGGACAACAATGAGAAAGTTAGCTGCCAGGGCTTTGAGTTAAGGTACCATCCCAGCATTCGCCTGGTGGGACTGAGGAAAACTCTAGAAAACCTCAGCCAGGATGGCTCGGTAAAATTACTTACGAGTTTGTGGACCAATACTTTTATGTTGAACAAATGTATCAAAGTAAACCTGCTCAATTTGAAGCACTTCTGTGCTCAATACAAGCTCACACGCCCGTTACCTCTAGCTTACTCTAAAGTAACTTTTGCGTTGCATCCAAAACCATAGCCCATATCTAGTAATATTCCTCCCAACTTTATCTACAAGTGACGAACAATTACCAAATGTACTGCAAAAACTGTTGTTTTATTCAGACTCAATTCTCCGTAGCATAAAATATGAAACAGCCATTTTATAAAATCGACTAGTAGCTTAGAACAAACACAAAGACTTGGTTACAGAAATCAGTACAGACTCTGAAGTGACCATAATCCACCTTAATCTGAATCAATAGATCATACCACAACAAACCTAACATCATAAAAGCCAAGACAGCAGACTTCCTTTTGCCCTTTATCCAAATTATCCTTAAGGGGAATGTAAAGCCAAGATCTTCAACAAGAGATGGCACCACTATCTCCGTATGTGTCTTATGTATTTTTATTGTTGCACGAAATTTCAATGTTGCTCCTACAAATTCAATCCTAGCGAGTTCAGACTTTCAGGGAAGAAAGTTCATAAGTAATTCAAGAGTTCTATCCGTGCCGATTTTTCATTTTCTATCTTGTTCATTGTTGAAATCGTTTCAGTGTTATTATGCCCATAACATTGAAGCTCTTTTAACAACGAACACGAAAGAAAATGAAAAATCGGCACAGGTAGAACTCTTGAATTACTTATGATCTTTCTTCCCTGAAAGTTTGAAGTTTATTATCATCCTAATGAACAAACGCAAACACACGGTTTACTTTCAGATTCTAGCTAGTGATGCTTGTTGTCTCTCCAGCCCAAGAAAAATCTCTGATTGAGCTCTGCAAATAGTTGAAGCTATCATTTTAGTCGAAAAAACACGCCACTTGCTGGGGAATCGAACCCAGGCTGTATGATTGACAGGTCAAGACGGATCCACTGCACCACACATTTCACTTCTAAAATGTTACAGTTGTTCTGTGTTAAGGAAGTACAAGAAAACTGGAAGCTTCAGTTCAATAACTTCTTCGTATTTACACTGTTAACACACAGATACTTTATGTAGCATCTTCCAACCAATATTCGTTAATCGTCGTCGTCTTCTATTTCTAGAAGGACGTTCCTACCAAAGGGAATTCGGCTCGCTGTTCCCACATTTACGAACAGAAGTGTTTATTTGATTGTTCAATTTTGCCTTGTAAAAATATCTTTGGTAAGAATCTCTATTAGTCACTTTCAATATTCAGACGTCTGACGTCGTTCCACTGGATTAGTATCTTTAGCTGAATCTAAACTTGCAGAAATACCATTACTACTTTCAGTGGCCGGTTTCTCAAAATTTTGTACTAATATTACTAGTATCTATTAATATCAATTCGCTTCAAAATTCCTGTTTCTCAAACTTATGGTCGGTTTCTCCAACGTCGATTAAATATACCATCTGATAACTAAGTTTTTAATCAGTCTTTTTTTTTTCATTTCACCAACGCTAACGTGACGAATTTAACTAACCGTTTATAAACGGATGGTTAAGTTAAGAAACTACTTGATTTCTAAATTTCTCATAGGCTAAACGAATTTTTATTGGTAGGATGAAAAAGAGAGGATTGGAAACAAATGAATTGTGCAGTCCTCAATTAAGTAACAAATCAAGTAATAAATTATAGTAAAGCACAGATGAATCTTTTATCCATCTCCTGAGTGCAGAAAGCAAATTTTACGCTCTTTTTACTATGATACATTAAAACTGGATTCAATCTACTTTTGTAATACATGAAATGTAAATAGTGAAACAAAGTAGTAGACATACATGCTACCAGATCCCGGGGTAATATCGACATAAACACGTAACAATATGTTTTTAATCAGTATTTCCATTTCGTAAGTTTCATACGAAATGCAAGCAGATCACAAGCTACAAAATGCTGGTTGCCGGAAACATTTGGGGGGGGGGGGGCCTCAAGATATTATACTTCCTATTTTAGACAGTTCCTGTGAGTGAGTGGTTGGTAAAGATCGCTGCCTTATAATTAAGGGATCCTAGGCAGGAGTTTGCTTCAAATAATTTTACAAGGGGCTCGGAACAGAAGAGTTATAACTAGTGAACAAAAGTTTCGGAACAAATCTAACTATTTAATAAAGGGTCGCGCGAGCCCCTCAAGCACACCCCTGATCACGGGTTCAATTCTTGCTGGCGTTACAAGTGGTTCAGAGTCCACATTAAACTGTAGGATCTATTCTTAGGACCTTATTTGCATCCAATGGAAACCAATTGCAAACCACCCACGGTTCACCTTGCCCAGACCTTCACGTCAGGACCTGCTTTTGGGCAGAGCACCGATCATAATGAGGTTAAACACGTAAATGATTTTCATGAGGTGAAGATAATTTTACTGGGGGAGGGGGCAGATCCCATAGCGTCTCCATGACTTCTTCATATGGAAACGTTGTTCGTAGTTTGGTTTTCAACAACTTAAATATTTCAGCAGAACTTCGTTTTCAAAAATAAGGAAATTTTGCTTTAACTCCATACTAAAATTTGAAAGGAAATTTTGCTTCCGCTCCATACTAAAATTTCACACATGAAAACATCCATCATCTTCGAAAGCAAAAGAAATGTCACAGGCTTGTTCCAGCCAATGGGCTACAGTATATTATACATTTCAATGCATTGTCTAAAGAAGAAGCGTTTTGAATTTCAAACATAGAATCTAATGTTGCCCTTTTGGTTAGCTATTTTGACTTGACAAAATTCCGCATAAGATGTACTGTGTTACTGTCTAAAGATAAATCCTAAAATATAATTATTAGACCCTATCATTATTGCTCATGAAACTTTCTGAAAACCTAATTACCCAATAAAAATTACTGCCCCGACGAAACCCGGTACAAATATGAGCGGATGAACAAAACTTCTCAGTATGCACCCTGAGCAGTGATTCCCCAGACCCTTCCAAATCCTCGAGAACGCACACCAACTTTAAAAAATTCTGTCAAAAATCGATAGAAACCGTGCAAAAGTTAACTTACACCCTCCCAATTTTGACTTTAACCCCACGCAAACTGAACATCCTAACGGAATCCTCAGAAGGAAACCCTGGCTACGGGCATACACCAACATGGGCCCACCACAGGGACATGTTACTTGTGTGTTTATTTTTCTTTTCTGTATCTACATTTCACATCAAGTATTCAGATTTTCCACACCCCAATCCGGGACACCGAATCGGAAAGTCATATTGGGCATCCTGAAACAAAATACTTTCAGGAACCCGAATTTACTGTAAGTTACTTTAATTTTAAAAAGTAATGTATAATTTCCATACAAACGATTAAGTAGGCCCTACCATCTTGGTGCTAGAGTATAATTAACAGCGATTTTAGCGCAAAACATTGTAATTTTTAATAAAATTATTATCTCCTTTCATTCATTTAGATTTTCTGGCAATATTTGGCGACATCCGGGATAAATCAGAGTTCCGGCTGAACCCTAAAAGACAATACAAAGTGTTAAATTTCGTGATTGTTCAGAAAAATATGGAACGCTTCATCACGTTAATTTCGCCAAGTACGTAAATGGATTGAATTCAACTTTAATAAAAAATCATTTAAGAAGCAAAATATTATATAATATATATCACATTCAAGTTCCTTTTACGTTTAGTGAAAGGAAAAAACATCTGTCTTCTGGTCAGGGTTTGAACCACCGCAACTAAAATGTAAACTACTTTAGAAAAACACGTTCTAACGAATTACGCCAATCAATCAACAAGAAATGCACCCCACACCACGTCCTGATATAGCATTGCGAATTGCACCAAGCGCTGACATTAATTTCAATCATTTATTTACTTAAAATATGGTTTTCGATGATAAAACTTATTGAACAAACTTATTGTAGTGTGCAAAAGTATATATTCATTCTATTATCACGTAATTGTAAGTTTTACTTTCTTTCGCTTTGCTTTTTCTTTTCAAATTTCTCAGTAACATCACTATCGTAGTGTTAAAAATTAATCACAGAAATTCGGATGATTAAAGTTAATGGGAGCTTAACAGAGCGTTAACCGGTGTTGGAGAAACGTCATTTCTCTTAATCAGACGTTAAATGCGCTTAACGGATTTGTTAATTTTTTTACCAGAGTTGGTGAAACCGGCCGTTAGAACATTCAATTGAAGTTTTAACTTCTAGATTTGCTAATGACAATTTTCTTTTGGTGATATTAGAATCGTTCAGGCTGGTTTACGTTAAAGGAAACGACAATAAACGATCGTATCTTAATGTGGCAATACTTAGCCTAAACTGGATTTGTTCCTAAACCTGCCATAATATATTCATTTCATAATTCGAAATGACATAAAGGACATGCATACACATGTGTTTACTTACCACACAATACATACAGACAAAATGTAATACATAGACTCAGTGTTACATTTTCCTCGCATTTTAACTTGGTTATTCATAGTTGTAAAGTTCGTTGGCAAATTGGAGTAGGGGAAACGCGCTGGACGTTTCTGTACGAAAACAAACCAACATGGGTTCAAATCCTGTTCAAGCTAAAACTTTTTACAAAGCAATCGTGAATAATCTAATCATTACTTCTCATACAAAACGGAGAGTATTTCCGACTGTTGAGTGAAGCACCTGAGTCACTAAAGAGAGGAAGACAATTTACGAATGTTGGTTGGAAAAGTCCAAATCAAGTCTCAGGGGATTACCAGGCAGTTAAGAATACGTCAATGATCAGAAGCATACAATTTTCGTATTATTATTCTTAGAAAGAAACACTATAACATTTGTTAAGCATGTTCAGGGTATGGTTACCAATGGAGTATTGCTAACGTTCTGGACTTCTAATTTGAGAACCTGCGTTCGATTCCCCACCAGTCAGTTTCTTTTTCGCATACACTGAAGTATTCAAACAAAGATTCATTTCCGGATTGTGGAGAACTTAACGAAGTATCGCTGGTCAGAATCCGAGCAAGCAGTGTGTGTGCTATTTAGCATAATGATAATGTAGTTTTCATGTTTTTCATTGATCTTTCTCTCTTCCTCTCTTTCTTGATGTATTGTTATCTTGTCTTCGCTGCGTCTTTCTTTTCTTCTTCTTCTCTCTATCTATTTATCTTTATTTTTCTTTTACTTTACACACACTCTCTCTTTTTCTGCGTCTATTGGGTTTGTTAGAAACAGTGATTCCGCCAGACCCCGGCCCCTGAAGGGGGTGTCAGACCAAATCCTCGAGACTACCCCCAACTTTAACATATTGCGGAAAAACGTTCATAGAAACTGTGAAAAACTCTACGTCCACTGTCCCAAATTTGGCTTTACGCTTCCTCCCCAATCTGACAATCCTGGCAGAATCCCTGATTACAATGTATTCCGAACCAGTATGTTTAATAAGCCCCACCGAATTTGCAAACTAACCCCGCGCAAACAAAGAGTGTGTGTTACACTTTTGACATTATCCCAGATGTGTCTAAAAAATCTGAAGTTTTAATGGAAATCATGAGTATTTAATCTGACCACCAAGTTTGGTCTCCATTTTGAAACTGACAATGAATTTTTGAAGCACCCTTTATATATTCGAATAACACTGAACAAATATAAAATGCAAAAGTCACTTCTATTTTGCTGTTAGATTTGATTTCTGGGAACTGAACTTTATAGTGTGGGAAATGAACTTAATATTTTTTTACTACGTTTAAATTCCATATTTTTACCTGTGCTTCTTTTTCTCCTCTTTCCCCCATTTCTCTCTCTCTCTCTCTCTCTCTCTCTCTCATTTCTCTGCCTCTGTCTAACAGACATCCATTGGTTTCAATGTTTCATTGTATGTTAAAATTGAATTTATTTAAAGGTATTTAGGCAACTTTGGCTCAATTTTATTGTGTGTGTTTAAATTTCTCCTCCCTCCTTCCCAATTACTTGTGTATATTGATTTGTCTCGCTTTTATTCTTTCATTTTATAGATACTAATACATGTCTATTTTGAAGAAAAAAACGCGCTCATGATGTTTGTTGATTTTAGGATGGGCGAGACGGAGGAAGGAGGGGTCTGTTTACCAGACACGATTATGGGATAAAAAAGTGCCATTTTGGTTGCCTAGCTGCACGGCATTCGCTGTCGCAATCTTTTGATGCGAAGTGTACCATCCCGGTATATCCCTGGCGTGGCTGAGGAAAACACTGGGAAAACCTAAGTCAGGACTGTCAACCTCTGATACCGAACAGAGAACCTCGTGAATACGAAACCAACGTTTTACCAAGAAAGGTACGGCGCTCGGAAGAAAGCATACTCGTTTCGATGTTTATAACATGCACGCACACACAATATCATAGGCATGCACAGACAAAATAACGTAAATACAACACATATCAGAAATTATAAAGGATAAATATCGTGCATCGTGCCCTATTTTTAAGAACTGATAGAAACAGACCTTTTCTCTTGTCTTTCACGCATAACGTTAGTGTTCTATGGAATTCATTAAGAACGAAAACATAGGTTTTAAAGTTCATTTTTGTTTCTCCATGTTCGGTAAGGATCTTTTCTATTCGACAATTTGAATTAAACTTTTCAGTGCACTTCAACTAGTGGCCCACCTAAAATAAAAATGGTGTTAGGTTTCCTGTTTTGGTGTTTGAAATGCAACTAGTTGAAGTTTTTTTATTATTTTCTACATACAAGAAATCATGAATATCTTTCCAGAACCCATGACATGTGATAATGTTTTCTGTCAAAAAAATGTATTTGATATTCGACAATTACAGAGCCATTTCTTCAAATACGACCTACTGTGCAAAGATGACCTCGACACTCATGATCTCGTACCATTACTCATTAGTGACAGCGTTGATATATCTGTATTTTGCGATTTCGCCGACAGTTGTCACTGCTGCAATTGACTGCAAGATAGGGAGGGGGTTTGCTGTCATGCTAGGACACATTGTTCACAAATCCCTTTCACAAATGCAAAGACGTGTGCGGGCCGGGAGGCCGTGCGGTCTGCGGCGGTAGGGCAACGGCTCGAAGGTCCCGTCAGAAACTTATATCAGAAATGTACGTGACACAAATTAATATTAGATTTAGCTTCTTTGGTGTCAAAGTTGTTTTATGATAAGTGATGTAAGTAATGATTATTTTAAAATTAATTCAAAAATAAATACTGCAACGAAGTCAACAATGACATAAAAGATAAAGCAAACTTAATGAAATAATGTTTAAATTAAGAACTGATAATAAAAATAATCAACAATATTTAAAAAATATTAAGAAATATGTAGCCCCAAAACCAATAGATACTATAGTTGTCTCAACAGCTCGTGAAGCTTGACCTCGAATTCAGCATTTCCTGCATAAATGGATGTTGGAGACGTGTTGGGTATGACATTAGTTTCTTTACGTCTGCGCTAGTGTGAATATCGTGTCTTGCATTTACATTTTTGATATTGTTGCAGGAGTATAAACAACAATAGGAAAAAACAGGGTTTGAAGTAAAATAAAATCATTTTTTCTTCCCATTACTAATATAGACATACATGTCTCTGCCAGGACACCAATGTTCACGTGTAGGTGTAGGTGGAGAGGCGTCCGATTCCTAACAGAGTCATTCGAAGCAGATGACGTCAAAGTACATGCTCGACATCCTCCGCTATGATTTGTTTAAAACTCAACTTTCACCAGACGCTGAGACAGCTATAGTAAATATTATACATTTATAATTATCCAGAAGAATTATATTCATCCAGCTAGACCACACTTTGTGATTAGAATAATAAGAGGAAATAATCAAAAAGAAATTATTTATATATTGAAATCGACATAACGTAATATGGATCTTATTTTATTAATGAAGTTCAGTTTAAATACCTTTAATTTATGCAATCGTATTACTGCAGAATTTTGTTATGTTTAATGCAAACTTAATATTGTAAGATTAAGACATAAAAAAAGATTGAGGATTTTAGAAATGATACTCTGCAACGATAGTACAATATTTGTAGTCATTATGGGCTGTATTTCGAATTTTCTAGAACCAATGACATATCTCTGGTGTTCTAAAATGTTCGGGAAATGCAAGTCAGTTTAATTATCGCGAGAAATTCCACAATAAGATATCGATTGTTTCCGATTTATCAGAACAACAAGCAAATCAGCATATTTTCTCGTTCTATGTGTTTTCGGAAGTAAGTTCAATCTAATTGTTAAACTGTCAAAATTCAAAGACAGCCAGATGAAAAACATTGTATTGGACATATAGGAAGATCGTGGTACCCTCCAATGCTGGAAGCTACCAGTTTACAACCTCCTTAAGCTTTTTATTTTAGAAGATGTACTTAATCTTCAGCATATAGAGGAAGACATGTTTCTATCTTTAATAAATAATTAAATAGTATATACATCTGTGTGCGAAAAGCGCATTACATACCCATACTCAGACATTGATCATATGTACGTAAATCGCACCTTACTGGCAAGTTGTACGACTTGACATTGTTCTATATGAATAACAAACGAGGTCGCTTAATAATGTAGGCTGTGGCTGTGTGACATCTTTTCACCGTCTTCAAACTTTCGCTGCTGACTGGCTCAACCAGATTTTCTGTCAGTCAGAGAAACATGATTGCCCTCTACCTATCACTCCTTCCCTGCATGCAGTTTCGATGGTGCATCTCATTGAAGTATTTTCAAAGAACAGTGCTTCTCCACGTGGACAAAGTGTTGCCTCGTGTGGTTGGTTCACAAAACGAAGAAACATTACACAAATAACTTTAATTGCACTTCTTTCTTGATTTTTTTTATTATTATTAAAAGTCTATAAGCTAATGGATACAAGTGAAATTGACGAATTAAGGAAAGAGTTGAACTATGAATTGTATATACCGTGTGGCACTGTGGCAATTATATATTTGCTACGGGTCCTTAGAAAAAACAAACATTAAATGTACGAACTTCTAAACTTTATTACGAAATGTTCACACGTTAATACATAGTGTGATCACCATTAGCAATGCGCATAGCGTTTAATCTGTCTCGGTATGAACTCAACAGCCTTTTAATCAAACCCGTTTCGAATTCCTTCAACATTTCTACTAGATGGGCAAGCAAAATATGGCGGAAATATCGGTCATCATCTCGTTCTGTAATCATCAGACTTTCAACCAGATCCTTCAGAATTGTTCTTAAATGCTCCTCCGCATTCAGATCAGGAGAATCACCTGGCCACTCAGCACTACCAAAGAAGGCGATTCCGTTCTCTCGCATCAATACCTCAGTTGCATTGGCAGTTTTGCTTCCTTGTAATATTTTTTCTGGGTTTCCTGGTTTTGGTTTCGTCTTGATGTCCTCATAACCTTTCTTCCAGTTGTTGGTCAACCATCGCTCACTTCGCTTGCTGGCTAGCCATTTCCGATTGATGAATGCCGTGCCTTCTCCATTACTTCTCGATATGCATTGGCACGTATGTGATCGATGATTCTTCGCTGTCGTTGACTGGGTTATCCATTGTTCACGTTAACCTGCAAAGCACACAAAATGTATATTAGTATGCACAATTAGGACACATCATACTATTTCCTTCATGTTTTTTTCTACAATGATGCAGACTCTTAACAAATTCATAATTGCCACCCCGTATAACCCGCAATATCTATGACACAAAACTAATATTTTGTATTACGAAGAAACCTTGAATCTTAACGTGTCCATGTACAAAATATGACAATTTCGTGTCAGATATATTTTGAGATATACAGGGTGTACAAAATATCCGGTAACACTTTCTAAAATATAATGAAACTATTAACGTTACCAATTGACAAAGCCTTAAACTTCTTTGTTAGTAATTTTCATGGTATCCCTTTGCTTCTTATGGAGTCCACATATAACTATATTCAAAACTAAATTCTTGTGTTTAAATTGTGTCACAAAACTCAAATAACATTTGCAATTCGTAAAGAACCTTATATTAGAAAACTGTCCCTAAAGATGTGCCTATTTTTTCATATAGTACCACTTTATTGCAACTATACTTTTCTGAAGTCAAATTATACCTCTAGAAGAATGTTTTGAATACTAAGACACCTTTCTGGCCTTAATAATATGATCAAAAAATGTATAGTAGGTTTCTATTTATATGGGGATATTTCAAGGAACCCAGAGTCTTATGTATTTGTATGGCAACCATGCTTGCTAATTACGGCGGTAATTGTGGTTATGCCTAGCAGATGCCGTCTTCTTCAAGAAGGCTAAACTAGGTTCCCTGAATTCCAACGAACATTCAAATACAAATGTGTGATACAAATCATCATTATTCTAAAGTTAAAGTAAAACATTTATTCGGTTATATTGCTTCATAATTTAGGAACACATCCTATATTGTATCTCGGAAATGGTTATAGCAACCATTATGATCATTAGTGTTCTTCCAAACGGTCAGATCCTTCAAGAATGTTAAACTATCTTACATTACATCCATTGTGATCTTGCGCTTTTCTTTCATCTTCTTTACAATTTATCTTCCTTAATCCTGTCGATACGTTGCATCCGTCTTCTACTTATTCCTCTTTTCCTCTCACTCATATCTTCAATCACATCTCTGCGTAAACGATACCCTAAAAAGTTATTTTTCTCTTCTTCATTGTCTTAATTATCTTTCGTCTTTCGCGTACTTTCTTCGGCACCTCGTCGTTACCTGTCTTCTATGTTTAGCTGATCTATTACATTCGTCTCTTTGTCCATATGCTTTTCCGTTTTTTCTTCACTCTTTCGTAGGTCTACTTTTCCGTTTCATATGTAACTATATTCCAAAGGTTTTTCTTAGTCTGTCAGGAGAAAGTATTCTTCTTATTAAATTTTCCTTTCGTCATTGGTATTCTTATTTGTATTTCTTTTTCATGTTGTACTTCGTGTCTTCACTTATAATACTTCCTACTTGGATATTTGTTCTACACTTTTCTTCTAATCTCTATTTTAGTTGTTTCATTTTCACCGATTACCATTATCTTTGTTTTATTTTATTTTATCTTCATTTTATACTTTTATATTTCTTTTACATCTATTTTGTTATTTTGTTAAGCAATTTTTCCTTATTCTGCTACAAGGACATATCATCTGTATATCTAATGCATATTATGTTTCTTCCCCTAACTGTAATTCTTCTTTTGTTATTGAATTTACATCTCTTCAAAATCTTTTCTACGTATACATAGTTATATTGAAGAAAGTAGAAAGAGACAGCATCGTTGTATGGCTATCACAGTTCACTCTGCCTCTTCGACCTCTACTTCTGTCCTTATTTACTGTTTCAAAATATAGATTTCTTAAAGCTCTTCGATTTTTTCCTTCATCACTTGCACCAGTTGAACCGATCGTATTTTGAAACAGTAACAAATGCTAAAGTCACCGAGCCGTAGTAGCTCAGTGGTAGAGTGTTGGTGTAGCATTTGGGAGGTCATGGGTTTGATCCCAGAGTCCGACCATCGAGACTGAGGTTTTTCCAGGGTTTTTCCTCAGTCATACCTGGCATGGCACCTTCAACACAGGCCCTAGCCGACACCTTCCCGAATCCTTTCCCCCTCCTCTTTACCGGCCTGAGCCTTAGATGCCTAAAGGCCACAAATAAAATTCAAAATTCGTAGAAGAGCGCTGAATGTGCTATCAAACTGGGTCTTAATATCTTCTTTCATTCTTAACAAGCATACATAATTATTTATGAAACTTGTTCTTTTATATTATATAAATTTTCTGATCTTGCCAGGCCTGGGCCTTAGAAAATGTACTATGATCGTCCTTTGACCCATCATATCTTTCAGCGTTGTAACATTGTAACATGCTTAATGGTAAATATTATATTGTTGTCAATAATGTGTCATCGTGACATTTGATATAATCATATTTCACATGGAATGTTAGCTCTACAAAATTTGTTGACTGTGATCCAATATTAACTAGATGTCAGCCATTTATAAGTGTTAATTTAGCTGAAATTGCTCCCTATTAATAAATTACTTCACGCTACAGCTTCGGGGCATATACCGATTCACTCATTCAATAATACTTTGTATTTGTTTGGATTGTACTGCTTAACAAATAGTTCAAATCAGTGTATTATGCCCATCATTATTAGGTTAGATTTGAATTTTTATGCTAGGTTAAGTCGATAAGTTATATCAATTTTACATGAACACAAAGAAACAATGATGTTACAACTTGTATTTCTCGTAGGCGTCTCGCCTGTGCTGTGCCAAAAGAATCTATAATTTATTTGTGATAAATGAAGCCTTATACATTGTACTTGCTGTCATAATGTCAACAGGAAATAATAAATGTTTCACTAGTAATTCCGAGAGTAGAATACATTAATATTTAATTTCTTCTTCTGGTATGTACGATAGATATTGTGTAACGGTAACTTTGTCTTTATTGTAATAGCGGTTCTCATTTACTTCTTGGAAACACAGCCTGGTGATTATTAATGAAAGTGATATGTAGAGGATTATTTTCGTTTTGTGTTTTTGTAGGGTTAATGAATTAAAGCATCTGGCTACATTCACTCTGTACTTGTTGCCTGTTCTACTGTATGGCATTGACCTGGACGACTGTGACGCATTAGAAATAGGTAGATTTCCGGGTCAGTAATCTCTAAATTATTGAAAAAAGACAAGAAGAGGAAGGAGCTCTCGCCTTCTTGTCTTCCTCACTTTTCTTTTTGTTATCCTCCTTTTTTTTCCTGTCCTCATCTTCCTTTTCTTCCTTTTTGATGGCTTCGTTTTCAAGTGCACTGTTTTATCATTCAGGTTCGAAGTGATCGGGGAAGAAACTGGTTCTTGGGGTTGACCTCAAGTGGAAGATGTGTTTTTCAAGAGGGGAGGTGATATTTGTTGAATGTTCCACTGTAACACTCTCCCTTGACACAATTTCCAATTTCCCTTTCCAAATTCACTATATTACTTTTTTCCCTCTCTTTTGCAAAAGAAACATTTTGTAGAAAATGGTCAAAGTGAAAGAAAATGTTGTGGATTATAAACAAAATATTTTCAACAAAATAATGACGAGTTTCCAGAATTGTATCTTCTTGAAGGTGTGTCAAGGAGTGTTGATTTCGAATAGAAGCAAAGGAATGCAAGTGTCATCGAATTTTCAAGAAAAAAGTTCAGTTCATCTTTTAAAATATAGGATGTGACTCAAAACATTCATACTTTATATAAAGACGCATTGAAGTCCAAGGTATATCTGCACATAATATGAATATTTTGTATTATATTTAAAACAGTTGAACTTGACATATTTTTTATTTTTAAAATGTCACTTGTGTCCTTTTTCTGAGCCACAGAATTTTAACTGAAGCGCTGAATTAGTTATCAAGATAAAAGGTGAAAACTATTCAGTTCTCATTATTATTTTTGATTGCAACGCTATCTTCTAAGCTATTAATGTCCTGGGTAAAAATGTTTAAGTTAATTGGCAATATGGATTTCAACTGTAA
>JAGDQP010002238.1:62002-107783 GCA_022664845.1 Lepisma saccharinum
CAGAATATTACTTAATACCTTGTAACAGGTTGGAAGGAACGAGATTCCGCGGTAATTATTGCATTCCGACTTATCGCCTTTTTTGTAAATCGGAACAATTATTGATGTTTTCCATTCCTTTGGGAGCTCCTCCTTTCTCCATATAGCACTTATCAATTTATGTAGTTCCTTGATTAGTGCCGTTCCTCCTGTTTTAATTAATTCGGCTGGAATATTGTCTATTCCTGGTGATTTGAAATTTTTCAATTTCTTAACCGACATTTCGATCTCGATCTCGCTAGGTTCGGGAATCCACGGTTCTGCAGTATGAATTTCAAATTCCTCTGTTTGTTCCCCGCTGTGTACATTAAGAAGTTTGTCGAAATAACTTTTCCACACATCGACAATTTTAGTCGGATCCGCCTGAAGATCTCCACGTTCATTTCTAATCATTCCTAACCTCGGCTGGTAACCTTTTCTTAACGAGTTTACCCCTTTGTATAGATCTCGTATGTTATTTGTCTTCCCGTTTTCCTCAATCTCCTGAATCTTCTGCGTCAGATACTCTCGCTTTTTGTTTCTGAACCCTAGTGTGGCGTTTCGTTTCGCGTTACTGTAGTGGTTGGTATTTGCTTCGCTTTTATTCCAGATGAATATAAATTACGTGTGTTTGAAAATAAAGTTTTGAAAAAGATATACGGGCAGAAATGGGATGAAATGACTGGAGAATGGAGGAGACTGCATAATGAAGAACTCCAAGGACTGTACGATTCACCAGATATTGTAAAAATAATGAAATGGCGACGACTAAAGTGGAAAGGCCATGCAATTCGAATGGGGGAAAAACGAAGATTACATTCTATCATATTTGGGAGGCCGGATGGAAGAACTGGGAATACCGAGACGTCGTTGGGAGGACAATATTAGAAGAGACCGTCGAGAAGTAGGTGTTCGTGATGAAAACTGACGTGGTGTTGCCCAGGATAGAATCTAATGGCAATCGTTTCTTAATGCGATGAAGAACTTGCGAGTTTCATAAGCCGTAGAGTTAGTTAGTTACTATAACAGTTTCCCCATCATGTCTCCTGTTTTCTGATCTTGAAAGATCATTTGATGGTATATGGCGTAATATACAAATTACACCAAATTACACCTACCAACTTCCGTTAGCATATAGTAGGCTGATATATCCATTTCTTTACAGCCGTGTGTCCTATGTAGCCATAAATAATTGATTCTCCTTTCCGATTTTCCCACTCACTAGACGACCCCAATGATCTGCACTATCGCCGCTACTTTATATTCTCTACGTTAGCGATAAGCCGACACCTCCTTCTTCGATATATACCTTCACCTTTGCAGACGATACCACATTTCTGGCCTTTTGTAGGTCAATACAACATATAAACCATATTTTGGACGACACGATTGATACCTTTAACCAATGGTGCACCAAATGGAAACATACAGGTAAGTAGAACACACATACAAGTAATTACTTCGGCTAAATATCTAGGGGGTCATAATCGATTCGCATCTTTCATGGAAACCTTCATTATAATATCTTAAAAACAAGGCAGAAAATAAATCAAATCTAAAATGGCTAGTAGGCACCACCTGGGGACTCGATTCCGATATTGTCTTACACATAGATATAAGATGTTTATGAGGCTATGCCTCACTTATGCTCATGTCACCCGACTCTCAGCTGACGATAATTTTTAAACATACTCTGTATACTAGAAAGGCACCCTCTGTGCCTTACATACGTGGTAAACTCCCAAGTCCAACACATCTTCTTTACGAAAGGATTACATTTCCTCACCTGCTCTTACTTCTCGAAAAGTTATGCATATCATATATTTCTAAACGCTGGACCAACATACATCCCCTCCTACTAGACACAATTCATGTAGATGTCCAACAGAACAGTAAACCGAGATACCTGCCTACTCCGTTAGGACATCTACTATAACTCTATCGACTGGTACATGACAACGTCAACGGACTGCAACTTGATATATTCAATCACTATCCACCTCCTTTTCTATCGCCGATTATACATTCATCATACGCACAATAAACTTCACCGTCAATAAATCCCCATCATTTTTATTGTATACAACTTGCAATTATGGATCACAACATAAAATGAAATGGTATTACGAATACAGAAAAATAAACCTAGCTTTGGTGTGTTAGCGTGCTACCGATGACTCTGTACACCAAATGTACAGAAGAAATTAGTACGTATACAGACATTTTATAGGACAGACGGCATTTCTCAGTGTCGGAGGGTGAGAGTTAATATATATATTTGCAGTCATTCCACCGAGACTGATCATCAGCATTCATTGTACTCACTCTATTTCTCACATCACTATTCCAACATGCCGAAGACAACATCTTCAAACTCAACGTATGCCACAACGCGTCACATAATCACTAATCACCATCAGTAGCAACTCCAAAAATGACAACTGTAGCTATCAGCAGCAAACACTCACGTATCTCTACTAGTTCACGATCTAGGTCTCCAACAGGAAGCTCTCACTCTCCACCAGCCAAGAAGACACATCGCATAAGTGACTCAGCATCAGATTCTGATTAAATGAACATCACCGACCATGAACACAACTTATTACAAACTTCTGAAGCTCCGCTGCATTTGTTTCTACTAACCAAGTACGACCAGAAATTCCAAACTCCAAAGTGCCTTCTCCAACAATTAATGAAATATATTCCTAGACATAATAACACCAGTGAAATCATTTCTACTAAGAACGGTTCTATAATCAAGTCATCAAATCCCAATCTAGCGAAAATAATTCGCGACAAGTACAATGTTGAAATTTTCGGCAAGCAAATTTCCCAATGCTTAACTAATCAGTAATAAAACAGCAACCACCGGCTCGAAAGGTACCCATGTTATCGGTTGTAATCGGAGGAGTTCCACCAGACACACCAGATGACGAAGTCGAAGTGGAACTAAACCGCCTAAGGTTATATCATCAAGAAATGCATCCGAATCAAAACACGAATTGGTACATCCAGCTACATTGTTAGAGTTCTCACCACAGACCAAACGATCTTCTCAGAATTGAAGCACTCATCTATAAACTTCGACATCGAGTAGAACAATCTAGATCACCGCCACCGATACCTCTTCGATGTGAGAAGTGCCAAACCTACGGAGACCACATAGCCATGAGTGGAAAGATGAGCCGCCAAGTGTAGTCCCACTCGAGCGCAGCTCATAAATCCTCGAGTTATTCAGGGCTATTTTGGATTTACCTTCACAAAGAAAAGTCTAAGTGATGAAATGACTACTACTGCTAAGAAAAGGTTACAACATACTATCTTATTGCTGAGAGAAGGTCACAGCAATCCGTTAAAACATTTAAGTAATTTTGAAAATTTTCTACGCTCACGCCAACTTGGTGTCATTTCACGGACGATCTAATCTTCTTTACATGACAGAGCCTGTCTAGAATGCGAGTTTTTCTTATTTTAAAAGAATACGACACTCTCATCTGTAATTGGTGCAGCTGCTGGATGACGTCACAGCGAAAATTCTCTACTTTCACAACTGCATTGGCTTTTTCATTAATGTGAGGTGGAAGTACCGCCTTCGGAGGGTGTTATTTCTTTCATTGTTAACATGTAAGAGATGCGTTTTACAATAATATGTACTGTATTTTATTTTCTAGTTTTTGTAGTTTTAAAATACATGAATTTTCTTGATAGGTCTCCCAAATTAATTTCCCGGGTGTGCTCTTTGATTACCAGTCCGCCCCTGACAGGATGGAAGTGATTTCATGAACTAAGGGGGATGATCATTGGCTGGAATATAATTCCTATATCATGATCTGTAATATTATTATAGGTTTAGCCAAAGTCTGCTCTGTTATCTACCCTTGCAACTGTAGGTCCGATTCTTAGAAGCTCACCAGCTTGTTCAGAACAGTAATTAATCCCGTTTATGTACATACACTTTTGCCAAGGTCGTATCTCCGGCCAGGAATTCTGCAAACCTCTTCAATGGGGGTGTCACCACCACCTCAAATTCTTGAGCATACTAGACAGGCCTAATTAGAAGTCTTACAGTTAAAAATCTATAGAAACCCTGTGAAACTCTACTTACATCCTCCCAATTTTTTCTATACACCCCAAATTGAAAATCCTGGCAGAATCCCTGGTTTCGGTAGTCGTGGCTCCAAAAGCAACCTTTTCGTTTCTCTGAAAAATAGCTTAGAAGTGTACTTTACTCCATCTTATGTCCATTTTGAAGGTTCTTGGAAATTTCGAATTGATTCTTGGAATAAGAAGAAAAAATATTTTTTTATTATCAACTTCCTTATCAAAATGACAACGGGGGAAAACACTGCAAAAGTCAGATTGAAAACACAATATCTTTTTCAACGTAATAAACAAAGCCATAGTTTACTGTCACTTAGAAGGTCAAAATGGAACACTCGAATGCAATCTGAACGTGTAAATTATTGATACGGGCAAAAACTGAAATGGCCTTCATACCGTTTCAAGTGCGTAAAAAAGCACAACTTCCAGTCACATTAAATGTCAACAAGGTTGGTCGTTGCATGTTATCAACGACGCCTACTCAACAGAAGTTATTGCCAGGTGGAAAACATATCATCAATAACATTTGCGTTCACTATACTAAGAAGCTACTTAAACAGTCTGCCCAAGATGCAACTGCAAAACATAAACACTTATTTCTTTCTCTCTCTTTCACGCTCCAATGAAATTCAATTGCTCGTTGCTTTCTTGATACTTACGATGGATTGATAGCATTTGTCTTCTACTTTTTCCTGTTGCTTCAATTCGAGGGTGAAATAATATCTGTTGACAGGGATTCTGCCATGATTGTCAGAATTGGAGGGGTGTTGGTTTCTATCAATTTTTAACCGTAGAAAATTTAAATGATACTCGATAATCTTTGCGTAGGGATGTTACGGGGGTCTGGCAGAGTTCCTTAAGGTTGACAGCAGAGATTTCCCTAATAACTCTCCCAAATATTTTAGACACAATGTACTTGCTTACCTAAAACCTTCTACCCGTCACACACAAAGACAAGTAAGGGAAGAGAGGGCAAAGTGAGCACTTGAATTATTTTTTTTTGTATTTTTTACTACTAGAAACATTTTAAGATAAAAATGAATAATTATAGTATCATTCATTGTCAATTACATATTTATTGATTTAATTGACAAGAAAATATAAGAAGTAATTAATGCTTATTTCAATTCCTATCAACTAGCTACTTTGCCTAACCAATTTTAGCAAAGATTCCTGTAAGGAAATTGTTCGATGTTGAATAGTAAATAAGAAATTGTTTGTTGCAAATCAAATACAGTTTTATTCTTATCATATATATATATATATATATATATATATATATATATATATATATATTGACTTTTACGTATACTCATAATAGTTTATTGTTAATAACGAAATATACCAAGTTGCAAAAATAGAAATAACCCCATGTGAATCCTTAAAAGAAACATCTTAATATATGTGTACAAGTAAAAACAGAAATATGTTTGTGGTTATTTTAAAAGTATTTTAAAATACCAGAAACCTAATTTGTTTCACATCTTCCACAAATATGTGCAAAAGATTATGGCATTTGAGAAAATAATTACTTTACTTGCTTGGATACCATAGTGTGCTTATATTTCCTTTGGGTCGAAACCACTTATCTTAAACAGTATCAGTTAAACAGAAAATGCTTATTAACCACATAACGTACATAGTCATAAGTAGCTAAGATAAAATTATTGCTGAAATAACTCTTATCCTTACATAGAAACGGCATAGAAGTACAAATTATGCTGTAAAAGAGAAACTATACCATTCACTGCGTTGACTGTGGATTACGATTGCAATGGCGACCAGACGAAGCAGCAGAAACCAGCCCAAAGGTGGTAGCGCTCTAACTTCAAATCGGGTGACCGGTTCAACTCCCGGTCAGGACGCTGGAGACTTATCCTCAGTACTTCCATGCCTGGTGTTATGAGGCGCACTTAGCCTCCTATCAAATAGAGTACTAGTGTGACCTTGGTATTGCTGGCCACCTTGGGAAGTAAAGGCGGTGGAGCGTGGGACTAACCACCACACGTCCACGCGTGCCATTCGTTGAGAATATGTGGAGCGCTACTTCCACATCAACCGTTCACGGGCACGTTCGCATTGCCAAGAGAATACTTTAACTTTCTACTCCTGTTTGTTGGCTGTCGATATGAAAATAGTGTATTAAGTTAATGACAACAACAAACAAATAGGGGAGTGAAAGGTGTGATGAAATATTTTTTTATTGCGTAATAATACATCAATATTTGTCATTTGAACATTGCGGGAAGTATTCTACTACGTATGTTTCATAAAGAACATTTTTGGCATCGCACCCATGACTTCCAGCGTAGGTTTCCTGCTCTATACTCTTGGATATTTCGTTTCTGTTAATTAGTATCTCCAAAAAGTTGGCATATTTGATCGTCGTTGTTTTCATGTTTCGAACCATGATCTACATGATATTCTTTGTACCATGTCTTCTATTCCATTATTATAGTGTGTTCTAGTACTGAGAGACTCAAACCTATCCTATTTCCGTGATTATGTGCATCCTCATTCACTTTATCGATTGGACCAAACCTCAATTCATATGTGTTGTATACACGTCTGAGCCCGTCAGCTTGTACTAGAAATATAATTCCTATTTGCAATGAATATGTCTGGAATAAACTTAGCTGTATTCTCTCTATGACTTTTTACCCATACTGTGCGATACTGCTGATCGAATTTGTCTGTAGAAATCTTTGTCCGTGTACTTCTACCTAATTTGACTCATAGATAATGAGTTCTTGGTAGACAGACTAGTATCAACTTATTAGGAGACGTATGACTATTTCGTGTTAGAAGACATTTTAAACGGTATTTTCTGTAACCATTTCTTTACCAAGCATTATATTATTTGACTATGATTATATGATAACTTTTCACTCAATGCTTCCTTTCTATAATTTATGCTGTCTTTTCTGCACTACCAATGCTAGAATGGTGCTTTTCTGCACTACCATAACATTGTGGTGTATGAACTAAATCTATACCATATATCAAACAATGCTTCTCAAATACTTCTTCCTCGAAAGGCCAACCACTAATCAGCTACTACGGTAATTCAGACAATTACAAACATTCCATTGATTTAACCAAAGTTTCTTCAGTTTGAGTTCCCCTTAGTAACCACGCATAGAGTAAGTTAGAATATGTGTCCACACATACTAAGAATTTCAGACTGCACTATTCTTCATGGTCTATACGACCTCGATCACATTGCTTTTTTGACAGGCCAGAATAGAAAATTTCTTTCGGACGGATTGTTTCTTCATGGTCAAACAGACTGTACAATGTACACAACTTTACATATAACTGCATCAATATTCGACCACCACAATAAATCTCATACCAGGATGATCAAGATGGTGAAATGACTGTAATGTATGTAATTCCTATGAATCGACATCATGTAACTAGGTCTAAACTTTAAACGAACCACTACTCAACATCCCCACATAAGATAGTCTTCTTGTGTTGTTAAGTCGTTTCTCATAATATTTACTGACTTTAGGCATGTCCAATTCAATTAATATTTTACTGAGCCATCCATTCCTAACCCACTAAATTAACTTCAATAATAAAGCGCCACACATTGTTTCAGATATTATAAGTGATTTTAATAAAGGTTCATTCACTATTGGGTAGATAGATAAAATTAATTGTATTGATGGTAACAGCACATTCACGATTGGAGTTTCATATTCTGTTGACATTGGGTATCTTACTGTGTCATCCATTTCTAACCCAATAAATTAACTTCTGTAATAAGGCATTACGAATGTTTAAAGTGGATGAAAATTCTTACGGTATTATTATTGTGTTATTAATAATATGGTTGACAAAAAATCGGTACTTCAGTATTGAAAGTTTTGTAGGATTTCTATACCCTTTATTACACAAACTGCAATTAATAATTATTACACATATTATATTACAGTATATTACCATTTTCAAGGTGGTAACTACAAGGTACAGAGTTCAAAGTGTGTCTGAGTTGTATGAGGCTAAATTAATACACACAGATTATGTGAATCTCTTCAGAAACATTATCTTCAATTTCACTGTATGATACTTAAATTGGAGTTCAGTACTTGGCTAGATTCATATTTGATAATGTTATATCTATTTGCAAATATCACTGGAACACAAGAACATTTATTCTACAATAGTTTCCACGTTGAATTGTACGCAGCATTTTCATGCTCATACACCCACTGTTTGTAGCAACCCTTGTCCTTAGATCACCAGATTTTAACACTGGTGCATAATACCTTATTTTTACTGGAAGACCAACGATTGATATGAGCATGAGATGTTTCACCCATTTTATTTTCAACGTCCCTTAATATTAGATTCATTTAACTGAAGCCTCTGTCACAACTTTCTGCTGTGCTCACGGGAGACAATAATTTCGCCAGTTGCCTGGGAATTTGTCGACCGCACTTTTGTTTGTACGTGACAAAGCCTAAACACGTTTCATTAGAATGCAGTTTGAATCGTTTGGGTAAAGGATTAACTTCTCCTTCTCTGTGTCACACATTGCGGATGACTTCCATATGTCCGCGTTCAAGATAGCTATTTCACTAGGACTGCTTGGTTCAATCCCCAGTTATGTCGAACGTTCTTTGTTGAATTCCATGTACTGGAGCTTTGAATAAAATAGTTAAGATTCATTGTGACTTTCTAATTCATTACGAAGTCAACTCCTTTGAAGAGTATAGTCTGACTGACTGAAACAGCAGATTAGTAATGTGAGCATAAACATGTTTTCAGGCTCGTAATTCTGGCAGTGCATTTTTCTATTAACTTCTGAGCTTCAGGAAAGGATAGTTTGCTACTCTGAAGAAGTAACGTTAAATTTATCATTTCTTCTAAAGTGTCGCACATGAAGCCAAGTTATTTTATATAAATTCTGTAGATGATAATTACTTTTCTAATCTTTCAAATCTCGCTCTTTCAGGTAAATATCTAGACGCTTCCACTGAAGCTCCAAGTAAATGTGAATGTAACGCTTGAAAGTTATTCCACACTCCTGAAACTGTACGCCACCTAGACGCAACCCAATGAACAGACAGAGCCCTACCATTTGTTTCAATTCTATTTAACACTGCACGAAATATGATTCTAGCTAACGCTGTTTTCTTTTTCGGAGCTTGACTATAAAATGCATACAGCTCATCAATAAAAAACGTAAGCGACCTACAGCTGATACAAATTCATCCACATCACTAATCCAAAGTTACACATGTCATATAATTAAATCTAAAAAATATCTTAACATAGCACATACATTAGCATTTGAGTCCAACATTACACTATACCCGTAAGCACACATACTTCTACCCAGTGTTTATCCAACCAATGTTTGCTGAAGCCATATTTCCCAAAATATCTAACTCTGCTTCAACAATGACCTCACTAGTTATTCCTAAGAGTTTAACCAGTTAGAAGAGTTTTACCAGTGATTGCTTCTGGTTTGTCGTCTAAGTACCCTTTAAAGTATGTTGAAAAATTGATTTTTCTAAAACTTGTACTTTCGTCATTAAATTTTATCTTCACTGATTATTTTCCTCACATTTATTCATTTGCTCACTAATGTTCACGTAGCATTAGAGTGACGAATTCTGCAAACATCAACATCATTTAGTCCCTGCTATTCTATTAAGCTGGAATGATCACTGAATGGGCGATTGCCTTTGGCAATGTAATATACTGTACGAAATGCATGCGTTGTAGCACCTGTTATGTCCAAGTGGCACTGTCGAAAACTTTCCCGATGGGCTTCTGTTCAGATTGTATTTGCAAATCAAGATTCTTAATATGACTGCTAGACTTAATACGTTCCCTAAATTCATTATGAAAGGATGAGAGCTCTGCCACTGACTTTTTTTTTCATTTGGCTTAATATCTCCATCCTCTATTGACAAACACACCTGGTTTTTTGACATAGCTACATGCTCCACAATAAATGTTGCCCCTTTTTACCAAAAAAAACAAGGATGTGAATCCTTATGACGTTAGTAAAGGGGAATAGTTCCACTGCTAGATTTCAAACTTCGAGTTCAATGTCAGAGTTGGAAATACGGTTGTAACTTAACGAATCATTTTTGGAGATCGCACACTCTTGCTGTATAATTTTGCTGTTAAAGGATTTAGTAGCTTTTCCTGTTCAATTTTAGTTCGTTTTGGTTTAAATTTAAACTCAACTATTGTATCTGTACCGTTGGCATCATTCTCAGGTTTAAAGAATGTCCTCAAAGAGCTCTGTTTCAACAATTGTGAAGAATATATACGATGCACGTTTTGTTACAAAAAATAGTAGTAATTAAAAAAATGCACTTTTGTAGCTGATTTTTTCAGTCGATCAAGCAGAAGACCAAATGGCGACGTCCCCACGCAGGTGAATTTCAGATATAAGATGTATTGTAATTAGTTGATCAGAGCCTACGGTGCTATGAAGAACTATTTCCTGATAGTCACCACACCACTCGTTCCCTCCACTTTCTCACGCTGGAATGTTAATATAAGGTAAAAAATAAATGCGAATTGAGGAGTTTCGAAACATAACACTGGATGAGAGGTAAAAGACACGTCCAGTGAAGGTTTCTGGTGACAGCTCTGACAAATACAAACATTGTTGTTGTTGTCTGACTATAAAATGATAGAATGTAAATGTTTCTCAGTATCATACGTGATAATCATTGCATTGTTGAAGTCAAGAAAGGCGTTCTCTGCTAATACCCCAATGCCGAGAACGATTACCAACCTAGACGATTTATTTCTGTAGAAAGTACTTTCATAAGTATCGTGAAGAAGGAGAACCGCGGTTAAGCTGCTTTTAATTCTCACTGTTTGATGCAACACATGGGTACGCCATATTTAGTTTCCGATCAAAATTTTACCGCAACATCACTCCGGCTCACTTTAACCATTGGGTATCACGCTTTGTCTTATATCTTATATATATATATACCATTTTAATATAGGTTCACTCGCTTTTTAAGCTACACATTCTGCTGACATAGACCCCTAGAAATGTCACCATCGCCATTGCTACTTATTTTGTCAACACTACTTGATAATCACACACATCCGAAAATAAGGCCTACCGTTGTGATCTTGGGCCTTCGTATTTAATATATTATTCCGTTCAAATATATTTTTACAGGTAGACAATCAATGAATATCTTGAAACGATTCCTATACACATACTTATTAATTTTGTTGCTAATGCTTCACTCTCAAATTGAGCATATGCTTTCTCTGTTTTGATGATATTGCCGATGTACAGCTAACTGTGTGTAATTTTCCAGCTAACTGATCACATAACGCTACACTACACAGTCATCATAAACATTTGCGATGATAATGTCGGTGTCTGAGCTATGTAAGGGAATTAAATCTGTGCACTTTAAAATGATGCCTTGGTTAACTCAAACTCGACATTATGCTTGACTGTCAATTCCCACTTTTCATTTTCCAAGAAAATACTTTCACTGTGTCGTTTTCGTAGGTTTGGGGCACTCAATAGTCGGTTTTAGTTTATTTGTTGCTATTTGAATAGCCTCCTCACTGATATAATATCCTAAATATCTTAGTTTCTTTTCAAAAAACTGACACTTTTCCTTCCTTACCTTTATATTGAATCTTACTGAATCTCCGTAATATTTACTCTGTTGAAACACTGCTCTTCAGTTTCACCATAAATTAATACATCGTCAAGGTAACTGGTTACACCCGACATTCCGCTTAACAAATTATCCATACATCTTTGAAAAACCTGTGGGGAACTATTCAAGTCAAAGGGAAGCCTGGTCTGATGGAACAAACCCCATGGTGTACTTGTTCCCAAACATTGCTGTGACTGCGGATGAATCTCAAGTTGTAAGTACGCTTTTCTTAAGTCCAACATTGTAAAAGACTTTGCTCCATTTAATTGAGCGAGTATGTCTTCAATTCTTGGTAGTGGATAAACAAACTTATAAGTCACTTTATTGAGCGTTGCCTTTAAATCCAAACATAATCTAATATCATTATTTTTCTTCTTTACAGTGACCAATGGAGTCGTCCATTCTATAGTATTTCCTGGTACAATCACACCTTGGCGTTGTAGGATACACAATTCTTTTCTAACCATCTCCCTGAAATGCAAAGGAACTTTATACGCCTCCTTAAATATTGTAATAACACCTTCTTTAATTGGAATCTGTACATAGTGACCTATAACCGGCTGATTAATATCTCTGGAAAACTCATCATCATATGTCGATAGCAGTTCTTCAATTCTCTGTTGCCTAATGCCCACAAATAATCCGAATTTACTAACCATCCCACTTCTAGATGAGACAAACATGTTGTTTCTCCATTGAGGCCATAATACGTCTAACCATGAACGTCCCATAACAGGTGTTACGAAGATATCACCAACAATCACCAAAGGTAACATCTTAATGATGTTATCTACCTCGACTCTTACTAGAATTTCACCTATTACTTGCAGATCTGTGCTCGTAGCACCTCTTAAAATACAGTTCGCTCGACCTATGGGTACATGACGAAAATACTTATTATACATTGATGAGTCCGCCACCGAAACCGAAGTACCCGAATCTGCTTCAAAATTTAAATAAATGTTTTCACATATTAGTCCTTTAATTACAGGTGGATTGATTTGCAAACCATACCTCTGTTCTCCTATCATACTCAACTGATGAGTTCTACGTATCATATTTGTAGCCAACATTCTGATGAACACAACAAAGTGTACTAATAAAATTGTAGATGTTTTTACTGAGAAGAACTTTAGCTTTGATTCGATAGTAAGTATGGATCTAAAAGCGTAACGGCATAAAGTAACAGTTATATATCCAGTAAAGTCGTCAATTTAGATTCACCTTCCGGGATTTATGTTACGATTCGGAACTAAGAATGTGGCTACTACAACTATTATGCGAATTACTTTAAACGAAATGCCAGAGTGCTTAATACTCTTAAGCAGCCAGTACATCATTTAACTTGTATAAACCATACACTTGACATATAGTGCAAGACTTGTAAAACTATATTTTAACATTCAGGTTTTAAATGTGCGTTAGTCATATCCAGAACCTAGTATACAAGCCTAGTATACAAAATCTATCACCAAAGTTATTGTTGATCAGGTCTAATGTCTGAAAAGTAGAACTCATTTGCAGAACAAATAATAATATCGTTTACGCAACAGTTGTTCAACCATTCAACATCATTTTGTACACTTCAACACTTTGTACTATTAACTCGTCTTGAAGAGTAGATTGTGGAACATTGAATGCTCGTGCTGCAGTTATGCATATCTTGTCTTGCTTTTCATAGCTTCTACAACCTATTCCAAGTCGTGGGTCGACCACTTCTGACGTTACGTTTCCTTTTTGTAATTAGATTCATTTCTGAAACAAAATGTAAAACTATTCTCAGGAAGTTTTAATAGATCTAATTAACTTAAGTCTTTGAAACAAACCCTACTGCAAATATGTTTGTAAATCACTGAAATGAATACTAAGATAATAATTTCATGCACTGTGTAAAAGCATTAGGATAAAATGACATACCTTTACGTTAATTTATCCTAAACCTAAAATTTACCATTACAACTAAAAACAGTAACACGCATAATGGTTATAAGACATTTCAAAATACGTAAAGTCACAATTTCTGGTTCAAAGGATATCACAATCGCTTGTAGCCAAAGATAATGTAAATGTCAGAGAAAATACCCGAATAATAAAATATGTGACACTGCATAGCAACAAACAAAACATATTCCAATAAATAATTACTCAAAATGCTTGCAAAATGAATTATGATTAACATTTGAATCACGCGTGCATAAGCTCCTTAATGTAACCAAATGAGGTAGTGACATTTCTCAGAAAAGAGGACTAGCAATTATTGACGGAATTCCATAAAAGCACGTAAGTGTAAAACACAAAGAATGAAATTTGCTAAATGAAACGGGATTTAGGAAGCATTCGGTAGGCATTTGAAATCAAATCATTTGAGAACTTCAAGAGAGTGAATTGCCATTAACGTCCTAAACGAGCTGGTAAGTTTATAAGAACGGGACCTGCAGCTTTGGAATAAATTCAGAGTTCGTCTTAGCTAGTTAATTTCTTTTCCCATAAGCAAGAATTTTTCTAAATATTGTTAGCTGTGTAAAACAGTTTTTCTACTAACCACTGAGGTTAGCACACAAAACAGTTTTTCTACCAAAACAAGAATCTAGCATTTTTGACAATTTTAAAAATGGTACTATTTGCTCATTAACAAATGAACTTAATTAAATTTTCTCCGTTTTTAGTTTGCGAGTATATGGTTTCCTTAATGAATCATGAAATCCAGAAACAGGCCAGGTTAGTAGAGATACATAACTTGTGGGTCGACCTGAGCCAGAGTCGCCTAATGGCCTTAAAATTAAATTTACAGCGTGTGGGCATTAACAAGTTTTTCGTACAATAATTTTCCCGCCCACTGAAGATTAGTGGTGAGAGGACTGAGAAGGAGAAAACTTCTTTCGTCAGAAATATTATGATTGAACCAGCATGCAAAGTACTGCGTGATTGCAATGTACAAATTTTGCCATAATCCGATATACAAAATTTGTATAATTTTTTGAAACATTGTTCAAGAAATGTTCGAAATATGGAAGAATTACAAGTATTATTGTACTTGATTTTCCAAAAAGTTTCTGTGGTGTTTGCGGTCGGTGTTAGCAATTTTGACTATAACTTTATAGGCCATGGGCCAAATACTGAAACCCTCCCTCCTATGCGGATATGTTAGACCTTTTTTTTCAGTGAAAGTAATGTCTAAATAAACAAAATCGACTGGTCTGCAAGCACAATACTGGTGCACTGAATAATGACGAGCATTCTTCAAAATGGTAACAAGAAAATGCATTAACCTTTCCCGGAACAGGAATTTGATTGTAGACCTCCTCACATTTCTGGCTCTAATGACCCCCCTAATTGTCGCAGGGACATATCTTTGGAAAGCTTATCGGTCATATATTCCAACGAAGCAACTTTTCTGCCCAATATGCCCAACCCATACAAGAAGAAACCAAGTATTTGAAAAAAAAATAAGTTGAATATTGTGAGCAGCTCGTAACACAGACATGCCCCAATGTGTACTGTACACATTAGTGTACACTACATCAAAATATGATAACAACAGGTGTAATGTGCGTATGAAAGGGTGGGAGAAATCTGTAGAGGCATTGAATGAGGGATAATGCATTTTCACGTTGAAGCGATATTTTTCAAGAGTTTTTTTTTTATCTACATATTACCTATGTATTTTATCAATAGTAAATGCTCACAAATTTTAAGTCTGAAGTATTTTGTCAAATAACAGAGACTGCTTTTCAAATGTTATGTGATGTAAAGTAATGGATAAATATTTTCAAATTTTAGTTATATAAATTAAAATTCTTTGTATGGTTCATGTCCATTTATGTTCTTTTATGTGTTATTCTTTAGGTGAACCCATATCAATAGAGAATTCAACTGGTGAACGTATAAGCACAGTCAATGATCTGCATGAAATACTACATCACTGAAATCAACAAGCTCAGGAGTCTCGTCTTAATCAGAAGTCTCTGATTCATCCATTAACACTTCTACTTGTTCTTGGGGCTTTAGAGAATTCAGTCCATTCAATTTCCAACTGGTGCAACATATCAACCATGGCCAGAAGGGGGTGGGATATTGTGAACTGATTTGTCTGCATTGTACCACAAAAAGGCTGGTAAATGGCCTTTTCTGCATACATTCTTAGACAATTCCTACAAAGAAGCAAGAGACTCATGCCGACCCCACTGTAAGTTGATAGTAATGTTCCAAGTTTGGGACTGAATCTCTATAGAAATTTTTCATAGCGAAGACTGTTTATGTCTCCTGTAGCCGAGACACCATACGTAATGCATGTAAATTGCTCCAATTGCTCAAACAAGGAGTCAATGCAAGTAAAATTTCTTCCAAGAGAAATGAATGCTTCAATGCAGTCTAGATGCTTCTTCAGGGTCTTCATGGATATTGCCTTACCTTTTATCACAAAGGCACTAGTGGTGTCACAACCAGTGTAAGCATGAAGTGCTGGCAATGCTGAAGCCATACCTTCCCACTTCATCAATGACAAGATGCACATTAATGAGACACTTCTTGTTACCAGTACCTGTATCAAACAGAATTGTCTGCTCTATACGCTGTGCAAAGTTCAGAAGTAGCACAAATACATCAGTATCTGGAGATATAACTATTAATTTACTATCACGAAGAGAATCTTTAGCAAAATGCAGGCAATCTAGAACCATTCTTGTATCTGCTTCCTCTTGGCTTGACTCAAGTCGTCGAATTTCTACTAAACTTGTTACTTGACCATCAGGAGAAGTGAGGCAGATACATTTACACTCACAAACAAAGTACAACTTTCTTCTTTATTATCTTCTTCAATATTTGGCTTTCTTCCACTCACTTAACAGAAACACTGTCAAACTCTGTTTATTTTCATCACATGACAGAAATATTTTCCAATCTCTGGGAACCGTTGTCAGATCTCCCTTTATTACATGACTTGTAGTTGAGCCTCTTCTTGCCCTTTTTAAGCTCTTAATTGATGATGGTCTGTATGCATCTCTCACAAAATCAACTCGAAGTACATTGAGAAACTCTTCGAAAATAATCTTCTAACTCTTCAAATGTATTAGGTACAGATGTCTGGGTTTGGTAAAGAGCATTAACGTTTATGATGCAAATTACACCATCTTCATTCGGTCTGTCTGCAAGGTGACAATCTCTTTCTAGCACATCCGTAAGTTTTGATTTATCTGTCTTCAGATATTTGTGCCAGTACCATCACTGGTTGCCAAAGCCCATGGTACTGAATCCGGAGGATATTTCAGAACTCTTTTCATGCTGATATGATGCGAAACAAGGAAAACAAACTGCCCAAGCACATTTCATTCTGCTCTTACTTCCCTTATTTTATTGGCTGGTCCAGGTACTTTGGCAACTTTAGCAATATTTGCAAATGCATTGAGCTTTTGTTTTTTAATAGGTTCATGAAAGCTTTTGATTTATCAATGACTCTTCCCTTGATAAAAGCGTTGTGTGCGTTTTTTTTTTTCATTTTATGCACTGATAGAAGATCTTGCTCAATTGCTTTGGTTGTTGGAGCACCTGATGATAGGCAGTATAAAATACCGAGGTCCCAAACTGCTAATCACACACAGCAGAAAATCATAAATATGGAATGGGAAGTGGTCCCTCAACCCACGTATAGTTCTGACGTAGCCCAATCCAGTTTCTTTCAGTTTGGTTCTATGAAGGCCCACTTCGTGGTAAGCAGTTTGCCAGTGACCAAGAACCAGTTGCGTGTTTGAAAAAGTGGTGTAATTGTCAATGTCCAGGGTTTTACCAAAGCACATTTACGGCATGGAAAGAATGTTGAACTTAATGTGTCACAGTGGATGGAGGATAGATTGAGTTCATATGTACAGTCATGCTCAAGAATTTTTTCGCATTTTTTTATTTGACAATTTTTGATAAATATAATTGTTCTTCTTGGATTCTGGCGTTCGCTTAATTGTTATGCTTATAAAGTATGTAAAAACGAATATTTCCTGAAATTTTGTCACAAAACTATTAATAAATAACGAAACTAGAAAGAAAAATAAATATTGAGAAATTGTCGAAAATTTTCTGTCAAAAAGTGAGAAGTTTGACAACATAGGGAAATTCACAGGGAAATTTAGAGAAAATAAAAGGAAAATTGTTTTCGTTTGTTAATTCGACAAAAGTTTTCTCCTTCTCTTCGATTCGTCACGACATTTTCCTATTCTTTTACCGCAGGTATTACAGTTGGGCGCAGATAGGTTATGTCCAGAGGAATCCTCGTCCTATTCCGACTTTTCGGAGCACAAAAACTGCTTGTTGTAGAAAACACTGATTCAAAATCGTCCTTATCAACTTATTGCTCTTCCAAAGGCACCTCATTAATTTTGTCCATACGGATAGGTAAGGCAAATGCAGCAGCACTTTCTAACATGGAAATTGCTATCAGGAGTTACTTGTTCTTTTCCTGTAACATCAGTTTCGTTATTAAAATTCGTATTGGTATAATAGTCCAGTGTTGTTCTTTTGTTACGCCAGCTTGAGTTGCTTTCACAGTTGTAGCAGGTAATATTTGTTTATCCTATTCACTCACATTATATACAGTCGATGCACTTTCGCCAATCGCTTGTCCTAGTTGACCATGACTCATAGACACGGTTTCGAAGAGAGTTGGAAAATTTTCCGAATCTAAAGTTGGCGTTTTGTCAGGAAAGTGTTCCACTATCGTTTGCCTGGGTAGAGTACGAGGACCAAAATTACGTGTATTTTCAGATAATACAATCTGGCAATTAATGCCTAGAATTCGGAAATATCGGGGCAACGGCTTGATTTTTTTTTTCAAAAATAACTGTCGTCTTCCGTTATACACGGGATAGATTACTTGCTGATAATGCTGCCACTTTATGTCTATGATTCTTCCGAAGGGTGACAATTTCTTTATCACTACTTTATCGTCCACTTCATTTGGTAATGCGTATATGACGTAACATTCTGGATCAGGTAATCCTAATTGTACTGGTAGTATATAGCGTATATCAGCATAAATGATTTATCACACACTTGTAATACACGATGTGCTATGTCCAATGTCACCACTTTCACATATACCTTTTTTTTGTAAGGACATGGAATAACAGAAAGAACTTCTTGTTCTTGAAATTGCATGCATTCCGATATAGCATTATGTAGAGATATAATATAATGTAGAGATATAATGTTCAATTTGTTGGAGCATTCACTGAAGTCTATCGACAGAGTGTTTCCTCTGACGCAATTATACGTAACTCATTACAAAGAATAATAAAGCTCAGTAAGTTGAAAAACAACTTACAACACAAATTGGTGAAAGACAGACAGAAACCGCCTAACATACGGAAGCAACCAATGAACGGAACAGCGATCAGCAAGCACATACGCGCACCACGCCATTTCAAGTTAGAATCACGTCACGAGGATATTGTGGTATAACATTTTGATACGCATTCATTGATCGAAAGTCTTCACTTCGAAAGTTAAAACAGATTTTATGTCTTTTTTTGTTCCTTTTCGGCAAAGATAGTAGTTTCGGTCACATATTATATAGCGCATGCACTAGGTCTTAACTTTTGTTCAAGTAATGTTTCATTTGAGTGAACATTTCTCTTTTTTCACTTTCAGATAGTACTATAGATATGGATTCTTTCGACGAGCGCAAACAATTTCACTTTCGTTCCCGAAAATTCTTTGTAAATTTCCCTATGTTGTCAAATTTTTCACTTTTTTACAGAAAATTTTCCATAATTTTTCAATATTTATTTTGGTCTTTCTAGTTTCGTTACTCATTAATAGTTTTGTGACAAAATTTAAGGAAATATTCGTTTTTACATACTTTACAAGCATAACAATTAAGCGAACGCCAGAGTCCAAGGAGAAAAATATCATTTGTCAAAAATTGTCAAATAAAAACATGCGAAAAAAAATTGAGCATGAGTGTACATATGAACTCAATGTATCCTCCCTCCATCCACTGTGGCAAATTTAGCTCATCGTTCTTTCCATGCCCTAAATGCACTTTGGTAAAACCTCGAACGTTGATAAATCCACCACTTTTTCTCACACGCAATTGGTTCTTAATCACTGGTAAACTGCCTACCACGAAAGTGGGCCTTCATAGCACAAAATAGAAAGAGATCGGACTGGGCCATACGCGGGTTGAGGGACCACTTCCCATTCCATATTTATGATTTTCTGCTGTGTGTGATTGGCAGTTTGAGACCTCGCATTATCTTGGTGCAATTTGATGACTTTCTTTTGGAGCTCCGTTCTTTTTGTCTTTAGAACACGTAGTAGCGTGTACAGTAACAAACAATTCCGCTCCGTATTAATTGTTGCGCGATATTCCAAAATGTCGATGAAGATTACGCGACGGTCATCTCAGAAACAATATGGCCATTAATTCGTTCGCTGGTCTGTCAAGTCTTGGTTTTTCTTCCGTGAAGAACCGTTATGACACTATTTCATGGACTGCGTTTTACTCGCAGGATCCATATAAAACAACCAAGTTTCATCCTGTGTGACTGATCACACCATCAAAGCACTGTGGAGAATCACCGCTGAACGTGTTATGGAGTTCGAGAAAAATTTCCTTTCTCTTTGCCTTCTGTACCCTTGTGACCAAAGTGCATTTACGGCATGGAAAGAAAGGTAGGTTAAATGTGTTACAGTGAATTGAGAATACATTGAGTAACCTGTGTATATACATAAAGTACACAAGCAAATGAACACAAATTTTCATGGCCGTAGCGCTACTATAAGATACTAAACCAAGCCCGTTCCAGCCTAATAGAATACTAATAATATTAGAAGAAATTAAAAATTTGGCCCATTGTGCAAAACTTTTCTAACACCCTTGAAATTTTATGTTCGTTGTTTTAGATCATTGAACATGTATGTACAAATGCATTAAAACACTTCACCTCACGTTTGTTCATTCACTTTCTCTTCTCCAGTTTCACAGAGCAATAAAGGAAAACAATTTTTACCTTCATCTATTTTCTCTGGAACAGAAGTGTGCACTTTTCTTCAGTTATGACCACCAAAGCTATACAAGATGTATCACTGTGTATGTTCCAGACATGCTGAATTTGCAGCAGTCTCATCCAGGAGTAGATGATCTCCTTAGGCAGAATCGGTTCAGCGTCAACCGATGTAGTGTGCTTTCATCCAGAAATGCTGTGGATATCACTATAGAACAAACATTCAATCGACATGCAAAATCACCTGGGGCCCGATTAAATATATTTGTGAAATCTGTTTAAGCAACGCAATGCAGTTTCATTGACTAGAAGTTGCTACGCGTTTGCCGTGAGCTTGGCGACGGAATTAAATATTGTACTTAGTACGGCTTCGCAAAGAGATATTTGCGTCTTCTTATGGCAAATTCATAGCAAACATTGTATATGTTTTGGCCAATATGCAGCTTCGTTACAAACTTTCGATACAGACTGGCAGCCAATCAGACACTTCTAACGCGCTCACGTGGTGTAAACAAGGAAAATGGCGTCTGTTTTTAATGATGTTTCTGAATTATGTTACTGTTTTAATAAAGATGTTCTTATGTAGCATTATAATGCAGATTTACAGCATTTTAAAAACCATTGAAAATGTGACGGTGATCGATATTTAGTTAGATACTCCTCAGACTGAATCGATTGGTAAGAATATGTAAAGTGATTTACATTAGAGTAGTTTTAGGTTATTTAAAGATATATTATTTACTCGGTTTATAACTTAATATAATATGTTAGGGTAGCGTAGGCCATTATCGGGTCTAGAGGAGTATCTAAAGTTCCTTTCTGAAGGAATACTAGCTACTAAACCAAAGGTTATTAAAACTATTTCCAATTTATCAACCACAAACATGAAAGTTCCGCTGCCCTTCAAATACATGCAATTACGTTTTCTCCTGTTAAAAAGTCATCCTTTGCATTTATATACTCGCTCTACGTGAGCAATATCCCCTTTCTCTTCTCGGTTCAGCTTTAATTTGTACGCCGTTTCGGTACCTGTACGGTAAAGATTATGATATCAGAAACACTATGTATGTAGCAATAAGAGGCTAGAATTTCAGATAACAACACATTAAATTCCGTGTATAAAAGAAATTCGGTTTGCTATTTTCAAACGGAACTGAACCTAAACTTAAATCAGTACTGCGTAAGCAGGATCAGTTATCGTAACCACTCATTTAAGTGGTCTTACAAGTGATCAACACCCCAATATGATTAATTGTTTTAAAATTCGATCGTCAATCGATTCCGATTAAATAGTTCAATCTCTCCATGAAGTCAGCTCAAACTGATCCGGAATTGTTACAAAAATCACGGACAGTATATCGAAGGAGTTAGTTTTATATATATATATATATATAAAACAAGACAATACTTTGAATCACTCAAATGACTCACTGCTAGGGGTAACAAAACTTGCTGAGTTAATCACGAAATAATTCTTACAATTAGGTACTCGTGTTGTATGGCGTCGAATATATTTCACAGTGACTTCCTCATTTCGGATTCGTAGAATGCAAAATGTGGTGCAAAATCAATGGGTAATGTGAGTGCAAGGACGCAATGTAGAAGGGCGTATGTGTCCTTGCATTCGCATCACCCCTTGCTTTTATATCACACTCTGCATTTTACGCATTTGAAATAATGAAAGTAACAACGTTTTAATAACACAGAACGCCATATTACGGAAGTATCTAATATAGTAAATTACTAATCGTGAAGATACTCTGGGAATACACTCAAATTCTGTAGGTACTTGATACATGTTAATGTTTCGCATTTCGTTTTTTATTTTGTTCACAAACAATACTATGTGGTTCTAAATGACCAGAAATACACACAAATTGTTTCAGATGCTATCTGAACATACATGAAAGGCCATATAATGACATAGTTTGAAAAAGTCAATTCCCACACAATGTACAAAGGTACCGGTACGCTATTAGTACAAATACATTCTTAATGGTACGTGTTTTCAAACTGCGTGCAGATTAAAATTTCACGTTTGTATTTAATGTCCATATTCTTACTGAAGAAAATAAATAAGAACGTTCTTCTGAATAATTCATTTAAATTCATTAAATGCATGTGCTTACTTCACAAACATTAGTATTAATATATAAATAAAGCCAGTGACGTAACATTAACATGTATAAGGTATTTACTAGAGTTCATATCCTAATTGAATAGTGTCTCCTGCTTCTACTGTGAGTGGGAAGGACATTGAAATTATGATTTAATCATGCCAAATAGCACTCCGTTCCGTTTATAATATTTTCATCAGTTAATTTTAGCTTCATATTAATATATTTATCGAAGCCAGTCAATACAAGTCGGCCTGTAACTGATTTGCGACCAGAGTTTTGTGGGCGCAAGTTTTCGTCTTTAAAATCCCAGTTTGCTGAACGTGACGTCACTGCCAAAGTCAAGCAAGTTGATATTTAATACCGTTTCTCGCAAACAAATTGCAAACTTTTCCTTGCGCTCACGCAAGTCGATATTTAATGAGGCCCCTGGTGGCAAAATTGGTTTTAGCAGAAATCACGCTGATTATTACAGACGGTGTATGACCAGAAACAATAGGGCAAGTTATCTTCAAGCAACTTTAGAAATGGCTGATATTGACAGTGCAGTAAACTCCACACAAAAGACGCCAGACCAGTAGAAATTGCCCATAATGAAGAGGACACATATAAAGTCATTTAAACAATAAATAACTTTCTTAATCCCTTCAACGTCGAGAAAAAGGATATTTTATACTGCCTATCATCAGGTGCTCCAGCAACCAAAGCAATTGAGCAAGATCTTCTATCAGCGCACAAAATGAGGAAAAGTGCACACATCGCTTTTATCAAGGAAAGAGTCATTGCCAAATCAAGAGCTTTCATACACATATTACAAAACAAAAACTCAACACATTTGCAAACGTTGTTAAAGTTGTAATGGTACCTGGGCCAGCCAATAAAATAAGGGAAGTAAGAGCAGAATGAAATGTGTTTGGATAGTTTGTTCGCCTTGCTTTACAGTATGATATCGGCATGGAAAGAGTTCTGAAATATCCTCTGCACCCAGTACCATGGGCTTTGACAATCAGTGATGGTACTCTTGTCAGGACAGATAAATCATAACTTACGGATGTGCTAGAAAAAGATTGTCACCTTGCAGACAGACCAAATGTAGATGGTGTCATTTGCATCATAGACGGTAATGCTCTTTACCAAACCCAGACATATGTAACTAATATATTTGAAGAGTTAGCAGAGATTATGTTCGAAGAGTTTCTCAATGTACCTTGAGTTGATTTTGTGAGAGATGCATACAGACCATCATCAATTAAGAGCTTAGAAAGGGCAAGAAGACGCTCAACTACAGGTCATGTAATAAAGGGAGAGCTGACAAAGCTCCCAGAGATTGAAAAGATTTCTGTGATGCGATGAAAATAAACAGAGCTTGACAGTGTTTCTGTGAGTGAGTGGAAGAAAGTGAGTGGGAGAAAGCCAAATATTGAAGAAGATAATAAAGAAGAAAGTTGTACTTTGTTTATGAGTGTAAATGTATCTGCCTCACTTCTCCTGATGGTCAAGTAACAAGTTCAGTAGAAATTCGAAGACTTGAGTCAAGCCAAGAGGAAGCAGATACAAGAATGATTCTAAATTGTCTGCATTTTGCTGAAGATTCTCCTCGTGACAGGAAATTAATAGTGAAATCACCAGATACTGATGTATTTGTGCTACTTCTGAACTTTGCACAGCGTATGGAGCAGACAATTCTGTTTGATACAGGTACTGGTAAAAAAAGGTGTCTCATTAATGTGTATCTTGTCATTGATGAAGTGCCAAGGGATGTCTTCTGCTTACACTGGTTGGGACACCACTAGTGCCTTTGTAAGATAAGGTAAGGATACATCCTTGAAGATGCTCAAGCAGCATCTAGGCTGCATTGAAGCATTCCTTTCTCTTGGAAAAAATGTTACTTGCAGTGACTACTTGTTTGAGCATTTGGAGCAATTTACATACATTATGTATGATGTCTCGGCTACAGGGGATATAAACATTCTTCGCTAAAAAAAATTTCTACAGAGATTGGCCAGTTTAAAATTCAATGGACTGATGGTGATCTAATGCCCCAAGAACTTTGTAGAAGTGTTAATGGAAGAATCGGAGACTTCTGGTGAAGACGAGACTCCTGAGCTTGTTGATTTCAGTGATGTAGTATTTGATGCAGACCATTGACTGTACTTATTCATTCACCAGTAATTCTCTATTGATATGGGTTCACATAAAGTATAACACATATAAGATCATAAATGGGCATGGACCGTACAAAGAAGTTTCATTTATATAACTAAAATTTGTAACTATTTATCCATTACTTTACATCACACAACATTTGAAAAGCAGTCTCTGTTATTTACAAAATACTTCAGAGTTAAAATTTGTGAGCATTTACTATTGATAAAACACATAGGTAATATGTAGCTAAAAAATTCTAGATTAAAATCCCTTCGTCATAAAAATCATTACCCGTCATTCAGTGCGTCAAATACAGGGCATCTACAGATTGTTTCCACCCTTCCATACGAACATTACACCTGTTCTCATATTTTGATACAGTGTATACTAATGTGTACAGTATACATAGGAGCATATCTGTGTTAGAAGCTGCCCACAATATACAAAATATTTTTTTTTCAATTCTTGGTTTATTCATCTTCTTCTTCTTCTTCTACGGGTTGGGCATATTGGGCACAAAAGTTGCTTCGTTGAAATATGTGTCCGATAAGCTTCCAAAGATATGTCCTTTGACAATTAGGGGGTCATTAGAGCCAGAAATTTGAGGGTCTACAATGAAATTCCTGGTCCGGAAAAGGTTAATAAGTTTTCTTGATACCATTTTGAAGAATGCTCGCCATTATTCAGTCCACCAATATTTTGCTTGCAGACCTGCCGATTTTGTTTATTTACACATTACTTTCACTTAAAAAATTGGTCTTCAAAATCGCATAGGAGGGGACGGTTTGAGTATTTGGCCCATGGCCTATAAAGTTATGGTCAACATTGCTAACACAGACCGCAAACACCACGGAAACTTTGGTTAAAATCAAATACAATAATACGTGTAAATCTTCTAAATTTTGAACATTTCAGAAAATAATATAAATTTTTATTTCGGATTATGGCAAAATTCGTACATTCTAATCACGTTGTACAATTTTTTTTCCACGCATTTTGCCGCCTTGTAAAGACAAAACGAGCATTTTTTTTTTTTTTTTTTTTTTGCAAATGATTTCTTTAGCGTCTTATTTAGCGTCTTTTAAACTTTTGTTTAGCGCGTTCTAGCGATATTTTATTGAGCTTCTGATGTGGTGTTTTATTTCTACCTCTGCGGTTGTCAACACTGATCGCAGCGGTTGATAACGATTCCTTATGCTGTTCGTCACTGTTGCTGGTAACAGTTCCACTTCCCTTTGCTGGTATCAGCAACGCAATGGCGTCTTGCCAGCGCGTTTATTTTTTTAGTTTAAATAATAATAATTTGTAAAGAATATCGGCATGAGAAATATTTAACAACTTTCAGAAAATCATTTTGTATCTATACTCTCATATGATGGTGAGGAGAAATACTACTCTTTCTAAATTTGGAAGAATAAGATTTTTCAGTAACAATTGAAAGAGTGAAAACGTTGTGGCTTATGTTCCAAGAACACTTACATTTTTCTTTCTAGATATAATAATTCGGCCTTTTATTTATTCTATTACTGATATAAATCTCTCCTAGTGAAATAGTTTGTTTATTGATCTGAATATTGTTTTGCAAAGTAAGGGATCGAACCCAGGGCGTCAGCTATTAAACAGCTGCTTTAGGCCTTTAAATAACTTTAACTGCAACACGTCTGACATCAATGCATACTGTTTCAGATATAATTTTCTATTTGGACCTAAAATGTTGCTATCATTGTGAAGGAGGAATTTAAATAAGAAAGAGGAAGTACCTATTCAATAATTTGAACGTAATAGAACTGTTTGACAGACGCCAGAAAGTATTTTTCATATGGGAGATGGAGAGTTAACTATATACTTCATTAATGTTATATTTGTATGAAAATTATGTATAGATTTAAATAAGAGTTGTATTAATTTTATATTTCTTAAAAGCTTAATATTCAAGTTCAGTTTTCAAATAATTTGTCTTCGTAAACGTTTATTGTATTGAAAATGTTAAATTTCTTCAAATACATATTAACATGATCATTTTCAGTCATTTTCTAGTTGTTCATGGTCGTTTTTTTTCCACTTCTATAGGTATACTGCAAGCTTATTTATTTAGTTTAGAAGAAGAAATTTTCTTTGTTTGAACGAAATTGTATTTTAATGGGAATACAATATAGTAGATTTGTCGTCTAATCATGTGATTAACCAGTTCAATCTTTGTCATAGTATGGATTTCATTTTCTTTTTTGTTTGTGGATAAGTTTATTCAGTTCTTTGTCTCTCTTCATTATTTGTTTGTTATTAAATGACTCCTATTTTTTAACTCGTTTGTGCAGACAATGTAGAACTTTTACAGATATATATATAATTTAAGGCCCAGTGATTATAAACATTTTACTAAAATTTGTGCACCATGTTTTTTGCTTTTATGAATGTACAGGGTATAACACATTTGTATAACAGTCTTATTACTTGTATAAGGGCTGGATGAACAGCAAGCAGCTAGGTTGCACTAAGAAAATTAATCAGAAAAACAGAGACATACATACACAGAGAAAGAAAGAAAGAAAGAAAGAAAAAAGAAAGAAAGAGAGAGCGAGGGAGTGAAAGAAAAAGAAGAAGAGAGAATAAGTCATTTCACAGGATAGATACTGAATTAAAAGCTAATAAGATCGAATTTTCCTCCAAGAGTCGTCAACTGTTATAATAACAAGGATTTACTCAGCTTAGTTATGAACACGTACTTTTTAAAATAAGATGGCAAAAGCAAGTTTGCTGAATCTCACATTTTAGAACTTCGAATGCTAAAAAATGTTGACTGTAATATAATAATATGAGATTCTGATTTAAACTTTTAATTATCAAGGACAATAAGGAGTATTGTAACAAGTTGGTACATTGAGTTTGACTCTGTGCTTTTCAGCGGACGGTGCAAAACAGTGCGGGGTGACATTCACCGGGCCAACATTTTGCATCAGCCGCGGGATTTTAACTGATCTAAACCATACGACGTAATATTGCGCAATCTATTATATCAATTTACTTTCTTTTACCAGGAAATATTTTAGTCATATACTTTACTAATAAACATTTTTGGTTAATACTAAAATAGTGAAAAGCTGTAATTATGTTTAAGAATATACTTTTCAAGGATTTTCATAAGTTGATCATTTTTACAAGAATCCGTTTATACTTGGAGGGGGTGAATAAAAGAGAATAAATATTTATCAAATAATAGATTCAAACTCAGGCATTATTTTTATCTGAATGATCTGATCTGAAAGAAAATAAAACTACTTATTTTTTATGATTAGAAAAACTGTAAAAGATAATTAGGCATGGGCGAACTTTAAAATTTAGGAATACAAAAATGTATTTATGAAAATATAATTATCTCCTAAAATTTCAGGCCACATTACTATACCAGGTGTATAAGCTTAAATCCGCTGTTTTGTAGTCAGCAAAACACATGGTGTGTTCATAGAAAGCACAAAACAAGATATTCAAAGTACTTTCCCTCGCTAGCTACACATTTTGCCCATCTCTCGGGCAATTTGTGGATACCACGCCAAAAAAGTCCTGCTCTTTCGAGGTAAACCACTCATCAAGCCATTTTCGGACGTCTGCATATGAATCGAAGTGCTACTCAGCGATGGCGTGGCCCATCGACGCAATCAGATGGTAGTCTGTAGGATCCAGGTCTGGTGAATAAGCGGGATGGGGTAGCACGTCCCACTTAAGTGTCTCCAAGTAGTTTTGGATCACTTTTAATGTGTGCGATGGGGCGTTGTCGTGGAGGAACATTAGCTTGTCATGTCTTTGTTGATACCCCGGCCATTTTTCACACAGCGCACGGTGCACGTTGATTAGTTGTTGGTGGTAGTGGTGGGCATTGACAGTTTGACCCGGTTGCAACAGCTCAAAGTAGACGATACGCTCTTGATCCCACCAAACACACAGCATCGTCTTCCGTCCGAAGCGATTTGGTCTCGAGGAAGATGTTGATGGTTGGCCGGGATCAACCCACGATTTCTAGCGTTTCGGATTCGCGAAATATATCCACTTTTCATCGCCCTTCACAATCCGATGCAGGAACGACTTTCTTCTTTGTCTGGCGAGCAACATTTCGCATGTATGTTGGCATCTCACTAGCTGCCGATCGGTCAATTTAGGCGGCACCCATTTTCCGATCTTCTGAACCTTTCCCATGGCACGTAGACGCATGGAAATGGCTGCTTGAGTAACGCCCAATTGCTCGGCAAGCATATGTTGCGATTGGGTATCGTCCTCGTCCAACAGCGCCTGCAATTGATGGTCCTTAAATTTCCTGGGCCGATTTTCACTCTTCTTGTCACTCAGGTCAAAATTGCCATCTTTGAACCGACGAAACACATCTCGGCACGTTGTTCCCGATAAAGCACTGTCACCATAGGCCTCCACAAGCATTCGATGCGCGTCAGCAGCCGATTTCTTCAAATGGAAGCAGAAAAGCAGAGCTTCCAGCATATGCTCTTTTTCTGGCACAAAACTAGCCATGCTTACCAACGGAACACTGTGTGTTGTTGTCTGCACTTGTTGAATATGTGCACTGAATCGTGTTGCCAGAGGCCCAACTCATCCACACAATAGGTCTGGCGTGCCCATGGTAGCTTCATACGCTCACGAACGCCATCTATGGGCAAACAGCGGATTTAAGCTTATACACCTGGATGTGCAATATTCGAATTTTATCTCTAAGTAGAATATGTGTAGCAGTTTTGAAAATTATTTCAAGATTTGTATTTATAGAAGACCTTACTTAATACTAGATATTTATACAGATTATTATAGAATAGATTCTTTAAGCCTTCAATATAAAAATTATTACCTTTAGAAATTATGGAAGGAGTTCAATCTTTATACTATATATTCTATATGATTTCCAGAATTTCAGTAATAATATTATTTTTCTGAATTCAGCAAAGAGTAAGATTTTTCTATTTATAAAATCAAAAACGTTACACTATTTGAAGTTTTCACACGTTCAAGTAAAGGTGTACTTTTACTTTTTTAACAACTTGAAATTTCTTCAAAGAATAAGTTTTGAATATTCACAATTATTCCCTATCAGGTTCAGCATTAATATCTTTTGCAATTACCGGTAGTTTTTCTCTGATATTCTCCACTTTAACTATAAGTAACGCAAGCAAAGTATATTTAACTATCTCGATATTATCAAAATATTCGTGTTTTAATATATAAGCTTTATAAATTTGTAAAAGGTTAATAGGATCCATCAACACTCTTCATGTACGCCTCGTCAAACAGTTTTCTTCGGCTACAGAACGAATGATACAGTCATGCGTGTCTTGATTAGCAACTTTATAAAAACTATTTGAAGAAGATCATAGGAAAGATTTTTTTTCAATTTTCAATGGTTTTGTAAATACACTCTTCATGCATTGCATTATTAACACATTGTCAAGAATATACACTTCCTTTTACACATGGAGGACGACAGAGTGCGGTACATGTAGATTCAATAACATCTTTACTTTCCTTCTCACTAATATCGCAAATCTCATCTTCAGTGTCTGAAATAAAATCCAGTCCTACACTTGAAGTAGATTCACTAGGCGATATAGCAGAACATGCCATTTCATTGTTCCCCACAGTTTCCTCAGTACTTATAATTGAATCATCATCATCATCACTATCTGATATAAATATCACTTCTAAACTTGAAAACGAGACACTAGAGTTAGTCGCAGATGAAAATTGCGTTTCTGCCATGTTCTCCTCACCACCTACATCTTCGAACAGGTTTATGTGGCTTGATAAGTGAATTCGTTTATTTTTACTATTGACACCACCGAACAGTAATATATTAACTTTTCAAGTCAGATCTTGTTCTAACTGAATCCAGCTTATTCTAAAGATCAATGAAGACAATGTGAAGAACTGCTTAAACAGAGGGTCTTAGCACACTCCATGTTATGACCTACTTTCCACCGAACACCTAAACCCCTTAAAAAGTCAAGTCCTAGCATGCTCCACGTACACCTGTAAGCTTCTTTGTTAACTCCTCTGTCAATCATAAGGTTAATCTTTTGTTTAAAAACACATCTTTCCACCAGGTGTAAAACAACTTGTTCCATCCTCGCGAACACTACAGGTGCAAAACATGTTATTCTATCTTGCTACACGTTAACTCATTGTCCATTTCAAAGAAGGATAAAATAAAATAACAAGTCGGAAAACATCCTCTATTGATTCATTGTTTAAATAAAAAATAATAAGTCCATAGGTGATCTGTGTATTAAAAATATAGAGCATATAAGTAAAACTTATTTTTCTATTTCACAAAGTGAAACTTCCTTCAGTAACTATTTTCTTTAAAAATTTGAAGTGCGATTTAACTTGTTTAAGTTAGAATTCTAACTTACTAATAACGTTTTAAAAATTTAACGTTGTTAAAAAATTTAATCAATGTTAGAAAGTTTTAAAAAGTAGTTTATTATTGAGTTACAACAGAAAAATCAAAATAAGATAATCCAAATTTTGTAACCTAACATTAAAATAATGATTCTTAACTTAAGAATTTATTTCTTTTTATTGTAGGATAGTCATGGAATTAAGAAAGTTCCGACTGTTAATACTGTGGAAGCAGATGAGCAGTCCATTGTTAATCTTGAAGAGAAAGAGGGATTTATGTTATCTGTTTCCACTGGTACTATTACTACTACTATTACTACTGCTACTAGTACTTCTGGTGATGATGCTAGAGCAGTAAAAATTGAAGATTCAATTGAAGTAAAGCAGACCAATATATTAAATGATGATATGGTATTGAATGAAGTTGTTAGTGTTCTTTCATCTAATGATGGACACCAACCTGTTCTTGTTAGAGAACTTCTCGGTATTTTGTCATTTAATGAGAGTATTACAACTGACTTAGGATGGGGTTATTGTTCACCAACTTGTGTGGATGGAAATTGTATTTGGAAGGCAATAAAAGAATGATATCCTGTAAACCCTCAAGAGGCGTTATTGTGTGATGGATGTGTCTTCAATATTCATCAAGAACAATTCCATGCCTGTAAAATGGAAGAAGAAAAAATGTATATGTTCGTGCAGTAAGTAGTATTTTAATGGAAGAACAAGCAAGATGCATATTTAAACAATATAGCATACGCCATTAGGATTCAGAAGAGACAAAGGGAATCTTCAATGAAGGGTTTAAATATATTGTAAATAAGGAATCTGAAGAACATAAAGATCAGTTATTGATAAAAGATCCTTCGTCAGGTTTCAAATAGTTGAATGCATAAATGCAAATTTAAACACTTTCTCAATCCTAAGTTAAAAAGGGATTATGATGTATTAATTTATATTTAATAAATACGAAGTGAAATATAGATTTATTTACTTCTGATGGAATTTCTTAAATCGTCGGAAAGTATGATATTCTGTATATTTCACTTTTATTTTATTTAACTTAAATAAATATATAGATCACATAATTTCCATTTTCTTTTAGTAAATTAGTTATTAGTAACATTTGTTCTCCATCCCGAGATTAAAATGAAAGAACTTGTTTCAGTTCTCTTAATTGTTATTATTATTATCTTACATATGTGAACGTAAGTATGATGAATGAGTGTGAAATTATTAGTAGAAATTTTTAACTATATGCATCTAAGAAAATTTAAGTATATTTTTTCTAAAACTACAACTAAGTAATAAAATTATTTTAACGAAGTTTTTAATATTTAAACTATTTTTTTTCTTAAAAGTTTCAAAACAAAGTTAGTTATGTGAAAATATAATTTTCAAGTTTAACAAATAGTATATCATTTTGGCTTAAACAAATTTTTATTTCCATAATTTTCTTTCCGAAACTTACTTGTTTTCGGTTAAACAGTTTTTCTTTTTTGAAGGTTTTAAACGAAGTTTTACTTTTCTGAGAATTAATTTTGGAACTTATCTCATTGATTATACTTAAACAAAAGCTAATAAAACTTATTTTCTTTTCCTCAAGGAAATTTTAACAAAGTTACTTATTTTGCATTTAAAGTTTATGAAATAATTTTATTTGAAGACAATTTTATGTAAGTTAATAATTAGAAAATATTTTAGTGAAATAATCTAGTTAATCAAAAGTTTAATAAAAAGTATAATAAATTTTACAAATTATTACTATAGTTAAACAAAAAGTTGTTTTAATTTTTACTTCAACGAAATTTTCTGTAAGTTATTTATTTTATATTTAAAGTTGATGCAACTAATTTTATTTGAAGAAATTTTTATGTACGTTAATAACTAGAAAATATTCTAGGGAAATATTTTAGTTAAACAAACATTTAATAAAAAGTATAATGTATTTTACAAAATAATATTTTAGTTAAACAAAAAAAGTTGTTAAAATTATTTGTACTTCAAGGAAATTATTTACTTCAACGAAAACAGTTGTTTTAAATTATTTTTACTTCTATAAGTTATTAATTACTTAAACAAAAGTATTTTTACTTAACGTTTGCTTTAAAATAGAAATATTCCATCTTTACTACTTTTTAAAATTAAAGTACCATTCAAATTTTCCTGAAAAGAAAACTAATTCACATATTTCATTAAACTATTATCTTGTCATGGGTAACTAAAAATCAGATTCTATATCATTTTACAAATTTATTTCATACTCGTAAAAATAGCAGTACAATAGTCTATATACAATAACATGATTACAATTTTATCTTGAACAAATCTTCCAGAAGTTTTAATTCTACAAGCTCATCCAGTATTGAGGTTGTATACAGTTTCCTACAGTGTAACCGTTCAGTTGCTTAAGTATATGGTGAGTACAACATTTTACATTAACATTAAAATATAATCAAGTAAGCGAAGGACAACCTTCATCATTTACATATTTTACATTGTTTAGTTGAAAACTTTTGAATCCATTGCAGTTTTTCAGTACCGTACCTTTACAAAAGAATACTGCATCAACTTCGCAGAGTTGTGTAATTGTTCTCCGAATATGAGTTATAGAATAACTTCTTAATGTATCCCATGATAATCCATAAAATTTTTCAGTTAACCATTCACACTGGTTTTGATAGCCTATTGCTAATTCTTTCGCCTCACATGGAAGTTTTACCATACAATGAAACATTAACGTAGCATCAGTTGAATTTTTTATAATTTCGCATTTAAATGCTCAGAAAAATTTGAACACGTTAGAAAACATGGGATGACATTTTAAGACCTTGCATATCAGTAATATATTATCTTAAACAAACTAAAGTTTTAATTGGAGAAAATTACACTTCTATAATCGTTTCACATTTGTAATGCTCGGAAAATTGTTCTATGAAAAATTTTAACTTCTTAAAATTAACTAAATAAATTTTACTGTTTCTAATATGCACAAGTTTAAAATAAACAAAGCATTGCAAAACGTACACTCCATCTTTCACACTAGCAGTTCAAATAATAAAGTCAGTGTTGTCAGAACGATATAATATATTTTCGTTCAAATAAGTTTCGTAATCCATATTCAAAAGTCACTACTCTAAATTCACCACAGTATTCATGTTTTGCTGAATAAGCATTATATATCTACCTAAAGTTATTAGGTTTAAGCACTGCGTTCCAAGTATGATCATTCTAAAATTCACTACGTTCAACTTCATTCAAGTACCAACTGAGACATGCATCTCCTAACTGATTAGGAATATGGTGGAAACAGGCAGCACAGATTAAATGCGTAATAAGACAATTAAAATTGTCTATGGCTTCCAAAATACAAATCTCTTCAATAACATTAATTATGCACTCACAAGACAGAATATTCTATTTTCCATCGCTTTCAGAAGAAACAGATTCAGCAGCATGAGGGTTTACTTCACCAGAAATTGTCAAAGTTAGTGAAGGTTCACTCTGGAAATCACCATCAGAGAAAACAAAGTTTGATTCACTAAAATTTTCTGCACTATATAAATCACTTTCAACAGATTTTGTAAAAACAAAGTTTGATTCACTCTGGGAACCACTGTTCACTGTCACTGAAGATTGAATAGGACAATCAAAACTAGTCACTAACGAAGGACTAGGAAACCTAGTTTTAATATGCACCAAAGCTATGGCACCGCGCAAACAAAACAGTTTTATGAGTAACTCTCATCACACCACAATAAGCTTTGCAAAGACATGATAAACTGACACTGGTTTATCTGCTGCTTTTCCAAGTCTATTTGTGCAGCTACTGATGGAAACCAATCACCTTCTTACTTTTCATTGTCCAATGAAGAGGCACTTTCGCTTTTAGGTGGAGGGAAAAGTATCAGTCGCATCATGAACTTCACCTTTAAATTTCGATAATAATAAGACAGCGCGTTCCGCTGCTTCCTATGTAATAATAAATCTGTAATGTAATTCACCATATAGAACTTCGGTAACTCATCTTGAACTGACACTAAAATGAAAGTACAACTTTCATATGGGACTGTAGTTGCCCAAATATAATCTTTCTAGTCACGTGCATCAAATCTGTCCTTTATGAGTAGTTCTTCACGTAGTTCCAGTATTTTGGTTTCCAATAGAAAACGAAGCCCATAATCAAAGTTAGCTTTTAAATGATTAGATCCAGGATGAGTAATTACATAACAATTAAATATCTCATATATATTCTTTGGATTTAATAACACTCGATAAATAGTATCATTCAGAAACTGAAGACGGATCTCTTCACCTAGGGGTGTTCCACGAATTAAATATCCCATACACTGATGTTCACTTTTATCCTTGTTCCGAAATCCACATGCGAAACAAATGCCTTTAGTGCTTTACGAATTGATTTTAGTATACAAGGTTGATCAAGCCATTTTGATCGACATCCACAGGAAGGCTTTGAAGGCAAAGAAGATGGTAAGTTAACAATGATATTTTCACTCCCGTTCTGTTCCATGGTTACCGGAAGACTAAAGGTTTAAATTTCAACTAGATCACTGAACACCTACGTAAAGAACAAGATTCAATTTGTCTCCAGCTTAAATCATGGTAAAAAAGTAACAATAGTGAAATATCACTCATGGTCTATTCAAACCTAAAAATCTATGCGAAGAATAAAATCAAGGTAGCTTGACGTAAATGCTAAGTATTATGCACAATCACATAAGCACGTAATTATTTATATATTTCCTGTAATAACTTTATAAGTTCACTTATTCAAAGTTCTTGAAAGGAAATTCATTCACTATCTGGTTCTGCAATAACGACTTTCTCAATTAATTTTGTCTTTACATCATCCACTCTGAGTAAAAGAAAATTGCGAAGAAAATTTTAAAAAATTTCAACACTATTAAAATGTACATGTTTCGAAAGATAGACATTATAAATATGAAAAACGTTCACAGCTTCCATTATTAGTGTATATTTATGTCTCGTCAAGGACTTTTCTTCATCTATAGATCGTGAAACACAATGATGTCTCTGGCGATTGCGTACATTATAGAAACATTCAGCACATAATAAAGGACAGTTGTTTTTATAGTTCCAATTTTCGATAGCTTCTAAAGTAAACTTATTTTCAATCGTGTAATTCACACATTCACAACAGTTTTTAGTTTCACTAGAACATATAGTGGTAGATGAAAATTCAATGTTCTGCACAACACTATCAGCTTTCTCAGCACTAGAAGCATAATATCATTCATCACTGTCTGAATTAAAATCTACCTCTAAACTTAAGGTAGATACACTGCGAAAAATACGTGGAAATAACAGGAGAATTCTCCGCCGACGGTCCATCGCCTTCATCCGCACTTCGATCTTTGTAAAAATGCATTATACTTTTACTAGTGTCTAATATCATAGCTACAGCACTGCTGTACACAGAAATTTTAAAAGTAAAATATGTTTAAGGTCATAACATACTTACCAAGTAACAAATTTCAGCTTTCTCCGTCACCACCTGCATAGTCAAATTCCAGCAATCATCATGAGGAAGTAAAACTACAAAAAAAACAGGTTTGCAAGCATAACAATGGTGAAAAAAACTTGTTCCCTCCTCTTGAGCACCACGGGTGCAATACAACAAAAACCTCCGCGTCGACCCATTGTTCATTTCAAAAATAATATTCCTGAGAACATCTGCTTTCAAAAGAACACGTGGGCAAAAACAATTCCAGAAAAAAGTCATTGTGTAAAATTTCTTGTGCATACACGAACCGAGCATGAAAAAAGCGAAACAAACAGTAATTGTTAAAGTAATAAAAATGTCATACAACTGGCGTCGCTGTCGATCAAGCAGCAGACATAAAGAGAAACTTGCTCCACCTCCCCGAGCGCCCCCTCCCCGTTGTTGAGCTTAACAATGTAGTAAACAACTTAATCTATATTGCTCCGCGTCGACCGATTGTCCATTTCAAAGGAAGAAAAATTCTGTGAACACCTGCACACTCAAATTCCACCGAGCATCAAGCGGGATGTGAAGGAACAAAAACCACGCCTCGTCAGCACTAAGGCATCAAACAGACAAATATTCCTCCAATCACAAAAGTTGTAAAATACAAACAAATCTGCGCATGCGTAGTATGTCACTTCTGAGCATGAGAACACGATAGAGTAAAATAGTATCCTAAGAACATCGCCAGATGTGAGACACATCACCTGTGTGCTTCGCGATGACGGCGAATGTATAACCATTCTCCGTCAAATTAAAATAATGATCCCTCCTAGAAATAAATCTTATTCCTCAATAAAATTCTACAATAAATGTAACCTGATGCGTTCTACGGTTTAGCGACCAATCCTGGCGGTGGCGGTTTCATACCGGGTTTCGCTGCCACGTACATCGAGTACACAACATGGCGGTAAATATCAGAAATCGTCGATTTATTCAATAATTAATGAAATTTAAATCTCTCCGTTCCCCTTGGTCCAAATTCAACCAAAATTATACCATAGGTCAGATACCTTCTCTATATCACACCCTAAAAATATGACCTTCATATATCACACCAATTTTGAGAAAAAAGGAAATGGTTCAATTGGCTTCCCTCTTCTACTACTATGGTCGGCTGAAGAGTGCAACACAGCAAGAAGCAGTCTGGCACTGTTGTACTGACTGCCACCTGAAGTTAGTTACAAATATAAAAACTATATTTAAAAAAATAAAAACACTGAAGTATACACTTCAAATAGTTTTGCAGTCTACTCTATTACCATCTTCTTTGTTCAATGAAAAGCGAAACAGTCCCACCAAAACTCTGGGAATACTACGTCGATTCCTGTCTGAGATAAAAAAATCCCTTTCGGCAGGCCTACAGGCTGAGGTATATCTCGAGGTTTTTTTATTATTTTTCAAAAATGCAATTCTCGCCTTGTATGAGCGCTATCGAGATACTATTTATTAATTTGTAGATTATTCATCATGAGCTTTTCAAAGATACCCCTCAAGACGTGGTATGAAAAATTTTGAATTTCCACCCCTAGCCCCACTACCCCTGAATTGTTGGTGTTACCGTAAACTTCATAGGAAGTATTATAATTTATGCAGACAAAGCTTCCCTCTAAACCCCATAGAGGCAGATATATATTTTTTTCAAAATTTAAACCCCCTCCCCCGACCACCCCCTTCGGCCGATTTTGCTTATTAACGAACTTAGCCGAGCTATTAAGCCTAGAAATAACATAATAAAATTTGGTTCAAATATCTTCAAAATTATGACCGTTAGCGTGTAAATATATACATACTCGCTATGCTTCGTTGCTACGCTCCCAACGTGAGGGTTTTGGGGGGACTTCGCCCCCTTTATCGTAGTCAGACACCCTCTGGCGGACTGCGCCTCCATGGTATAAATATACCACCCACCTGGGGGCTGCGCTCCCATATGGGGAGTTTCACCATTTCTTGTGACCTACTTGTCATGGTACACCTTCATACGAAATTTCGTTTGTCTAGCCTTAATGGTTTAGAAAGTGGGTTTTCGGGCGGCCATTTTGGATTAAAAATGGCGACTTTTTTAACGTTTCATTATATTGTCGTGACTTACTCGTGAAGGTACATCTTCAAATAAAATTTCATTTCTCTAGCTCAAACGGTGTCGAAAATGATTTTTGGGCGGCCATTTTGGTTCCATGATTGCGACGTCCCTAAAACTTTGTAATATTTTCTTAGACTACTAGTTAAGATATACCTTTATGCCAAATTTCGTATCTCTAGCTCAAACGGTGTCGAAAATGGATTTTTAGGTCCGCCATTTTGGATCCAAGGTGGCGTCTTTGGATACATCATGTAATATTTTCATAAGCTACTAGTGATATTGTACCTTCACACCAAATTTAAATTCAGTAGTCAGAGCCGTTTAGGCTTTATATTATATACAACAATGGGTTCGGCTGCCATTTTGGATCCAGTATGGCGACGTTTTCAACATTTTTCAATATTTTCTTAACCTAATAGTCACCATGTAATTTCATACCAAATTTCGTATCTCTACCTCAAACGGTGTGGGAAATAGATTTTTAGAGCACATGGTGACTATTTCATCTCGCTAGCTCCAGCGGTTTAAGCCTTCTATTCTGTACAACAATTGGTTCGGCGGCCATTTTGGATCCAAGATGGCGACTTTTTCAAAATGTCTGATTTTTTTCTTTACCTACTCATGGTACTACACCTTCATACCAAATTTGGTGTTTCTAGCTCCAGTAGTTTAGCCTGTGAATTTATATAGATGAGTAAGTCAGTATATGGATATACGTATATTTCAAAATTTCAACCCCATCCCCCGACCACATCCTTGGGCCGATTTTGCTCACTAACGAACTTAGCCGAGCTGTTAAGCCTACAAATAACATATTAAAATTTGGTTCGGATATCTTCAAAATGATGGCCGCTAGCGTGTTAATACATATATATATATATATATATATATATATATATATATATATATATATACAGAGAGAGAGAGAGAGAGTACCGATCTCAATAGGTATATTTTTTTTTCGAAATCTACCTAAAAACATAAACATTCTCACAGGAATTTGGCGAACTCGCCCTAAAATTATAGGGAAAGTGTAACATTTGTAAACACAAAAATAGCTAAATACCCTTGAGGGTTGCTAAACTCGTTATTAAACAAATTACTCACTTACTCTATGGCTAACGGAATGCACAAGTCGATCGCTGCAGTAACAAATGTTTGCCCTAGGATTCTATTGTGGGCAAGATCAGCCAGTACTTATAAAATTAATATTGTTCAAAAATATTTATTTAAAAAAAGAGTTTCACTCTGCCTGAAACAAATAGTAAACGGAGAAGGAAAAAACAACCTGAAAGGACCTGCCGCTTAGGCGAAACACTAATACTAGACAAGAAAAGATAGCAGGTTTACCACTTCTGTGGTTATCCTCAGCACAAAATGATACAAGCACAATTTATTGCATTGAATCTTAAGAATTCATTTATTATTCGTGGAATATTCCCGAATACTTCTGTGTTACAAACAAAACACAAATGAACAACAAAGAATATAACAACCCCTTCTCTGTTAGGATACTTTAAGCTTAGGTTTTGTGTCCTTGAGCATACTAAATACCAAAGTTTGGTCATTTTCCAGAACAGAACTTCTAAAAAATGTCCAAAAAATGGCCTCCCTATCACCCATGTCAAACTTATTACAAAAAATTACGTATTACAGAAAGAACACCTATTATTTGCCACTACTGTGGACTACGCTGCTTCTTAATTGCACGCACTCAAATACTACTAGTGCATAGTTAACTAACAAAGGAGTCCAAACCAAAAAATAAAATGCAACCACTGCAAGCCACATTGGTTCAAGATAACAGGCACCTGGAAAGATTATCTAATGATGAAACCGAATACATTTTCGGGAGATGAAAATGTGCTGTAGCCAACTTGTGTAAGAAACTCACATTTACTACACTCTCTAAAAATTATTTAAGTCCCTTAGGAATGACTACCAAACCAGTAGAACATTTGTGATGTACATAAAGCTTCAAACACTCGAAGTTAAACATAACAGCATAATATTGCTGCGGAAAACAAACGAATTTCACTAAACAAACCTCTTAGTGCCCAAAACATAATAAAAATATGTACTACAAAAAATAAAACAAGGGAAATGTCTTAATGTTTTACCTACAAACACAGAGAAAACAAGTCCACTCCTAACGAAATTTCTGTAATAGTCCAGTGGCCAGCAACACTTCTGTATGCAAGTCATTGCAGGAAGGAAATTATTGTTGGATTGGTTAATTGGATGCATAAGAAAGATAAAAATCTTGGGTGGACACTCCTCAGCCCCCACACTTTTTCAGAAATGACGTCATTCAAAATGGCTACCTGATAACCCTGATATGGCTTAAAGTATCCAAATGGAACGTCTTAGAGTCCTAAAAATGAAGTAAATCTACCAGAATTCGCTCCCTGTCATGACCTGGGATTCATGTGCATATGTAGATTAGTATAATAATTGTGCATAACAATTTCCTAATGCATCCTTTCTTTTTTCTTTCAGGAGTTAATCAGGAAAAATGAACTCAATTAAACTAACAAGGCTCGACATTAGTGAAAGTTCTGGAATAGATGCCTCTTCTGTTAGAACTTGTATTATTTGCAACATTGCTGACAATTATGTCACTACAACGGAAAATGGATGTCAGAAAAACGGAGAGGCAGCTGCTATAAGAAATGACATAGTAAACGAAAGATTGTCAAGTGTTCCTCCTGATGTACTATTTTACTATCATGTCAACAACGAATGCTACAAACAGTATTGCCACATGAAAGCTTTGGAATTCTGTGTTAAAAGATAGACTGTAAAAGATTGTGACAAAGTTGAGGATGATGATGCATCTGTGTCTTCAAGTGGATATCAACTTGAATCTTCAAGGAAGAGGTCTCGACGATCGAGTCCTAGTAGTACAATCCTCTCAGAGATATATTGGGTGTAATTTGTAACTGCAAGTCCCACCGAAGAAAATATGAAAAATATCGAATATGTGAGTCACCACGAGCTGAACGATTTTTGAAAGCCACAGTTTTCTTCCAAGACTTAGTTTTTCTTCGAACGTTTGACTTACAAGATGTTGAAAGTATTTTTAGTGCAGATATTTTGTGTCCTGATGATTGTATTTCTACGTACGTTCGTCATTATGAACGTGAAAATGAAAAATCATAAAAAAATATCAAGAGGACAAACAGAAAAATTTCGAACATTGCAGTTGTTCCAAAGTGTTACTGATGAACTTGAGAATGGCTTAAAGAATGGTTATGGTAATACTGTCAGCTATGTTCGTGACAAATTAAATTGTAGTTCAAGTGAAGTACATTTTAACAATCGTGATGTGAAAATGTTTCTGTGCAATCACTTTGGAAGTAACATAACTTTTTCCACTCCTATTGAGCCTAATAAGCCATCTATGTTTTTCTCCTCTGAAGTTGTTGATGTAATTCGAAGCTGCAATCCTATAACAGACTGTGCTAACATATTTAGGGATTGTATGGAAAACCTTGACTACAGCCTAACTGACAAGTTCTGTGATAGTATGGACCTTCAAGATTCTTGGTTTCAATCAGAAATGCCTCCAGCATTTGTTCAATTTTTTTTCTACATTATTTAACATTGATCCCACTTAGACAAATCTAATGTAACCAAAAGGACACTAGAGAAGGGTACATCTGTAAATACTTGGGCATTAAAAACACATGCATTACTTCAAATCATGTACGGCCTGAGCCTTAGATGCCTAAAGGCGATAAATAAATATAATTCAAATCATGTACTATGTATTTCACAGAGGACAAAAGAAAATTTCACTGCACGTAATGAATGGACAGGCAATTCATGAGAAATGTAGAAGTAAAACTCTAATCACTAGTTTTAATCACTTGGGATTATGTGTCAGCAATGATGAAGTTTTGCGTCACCATAGTGCCCTTGCGCAGTATACTGTAAATCAGAATGGATATGTTCCTCTTCCCAGTCGCTTCAGAAGTGACATGTCTACAATATCGGCCTTTGACAATGTTGACCACGAAGAATCGACATTTACTGGATTAGGAGGCACACACGATACAGTGTGTGTTCCTTTTCAGCACAAAGCTTTACATGCTTTCCGAAAGCCTCTTTTATCTGAAACCAGTGTTGTGTACAGGCAAAGGACATTTCACTACATACACCGTGTACTACACTGCAGGAGCTGCAGCTATACATTGAGCCAACAAAACGACCCGATCTACCAAACGATTATCATGTTGATTCACATAAATATGCAATGGATAAAGATAAACTGAAAGCTTATGAGAGAAAAGACATGATTTGGATTTTTTTAGGATTGTACATACTGATGGTACTGAGAATCAACTGAGTGATCCACCTATTGAACAACCGGTACCATCCTGGAGTTGATTTAATGTATTTGTAACTGATGAAAATCTGCAAATAAAGCAGGTGGGATTTTTACCTGTAGTGCCAAATCCAGTAACAAAACATGAAATTGTTTGCACTGCGCTTTGCAATTTTAACAAAGTACTCTTGCAGCTGAAACAGAAACATCTTGCCATAGCTTGTGATGAAGGTGTCTACTGCATCGCACGTGAAATCCAATTAAACAGACGTGATCAATTTGAAAATCTTGTTCTGATACTTGAATCCTTTCATATGACAAAAGTACTACTTACATGCTTAGGAATGTACATACGAGGAAGTGGAGCATCTGATGTCTTTATAGAAAGTGCTGTTCTTGATATATCTGCTACTGAGTCGGTCCTTAGTGGAAGGAACTATGTAAGAGGTAGTAAAGCTATGTTCATGCTAGATGAGATTATGTTTCGTTTGCAAGTTATTGGTTTCTTTCAAAAACATGATATCAAAAACTACAGTGAAGAGTTTCAAAAACTTCAAAAATTTCAAAATGGCATTTCTTCTGGAGACCTAGAAACTTCCAAAAACCTTCTGCAAGAGCTTGAGGTAGATCATCTCCTTTCAGATTTTCAGTTGTATGTTGAAGATGGCAGAGCTACATCAGAACAATTTCTCTTTTGGGATAACTTCATGAAGTTTGTGTCCCTACTAAGAAACTTGATTCGTTCTGACAGAGAAGGATTATGGGAGCTACATCTTGATACTATTCAAAAGCTTCTACAAATGTTTGTTGTATTTGACTGCATAAACTATACAAGCTGGTGGTCTATGTACTTGGAAAACATGCGACGTCTTCAGAATACCCATCCTGAAGTTTATGCAGAATTTATAAAAGGAAAGCATGTTGCAAAGAGGTACAACAACAGTTTTACAGCAGTGGGAGCAGACATGGCTCTTGAGCAAACAATTATTAGGTCACAAAAAGTGCTTCAGGAATAATTGGTAACACAAAACAAAAGCAGTTTGTTGCTCAATGGGAAATCATTTTTCATGAGCTCTTGATGATTACAAACTTCTATCGCGATGTAACACAATCTATCTCAACAACTGCTGATTTGAACATACACCACGAATTTTCAAGAGCAAATACTGAACAAACAGACGAAATAATAAGAAGAATGCTTCAGTTCATATTATCAAAGGAGAACCCATTTGCAGATAATGGTAATACTTCACTTCATAATTTAGTCACTCAAGTTGCGGTTAGGTTAAAACGTACAGGTTAAAACGTTATGTTGAGAAGACTGCTTGCATCTGGGATACTATACACCACATAAAATTTGCAACATTTCGTCCAAAAAAGAAAGTGATTACTAACAGTGAAGAAAAACAAGAATGTACCAACATCAAATCAAAAGCTGCAATAAACAAGATCATTGAAATAGCTCAACTTCGAGGGTATGGACTTGAACAGTTATTGCACTATGAACTTTCTGATTCTTCTACACTATTTTTATGAACATGGACTTCTTGTAAAACCAAAGAAAAGTTCATTGATGCAGGAATATAATCCGTGCTAAATGAAGATGCCAAGGAGTACTATGTGCCAACTCGATGACAGCACTTGCTTTATCATTGATGCAATGAACTGCCTGAGGAAGGTGGCAACAAAAGACAAAAAAAAAAACATTTGGAGATGTACCTATTGCTGATGCTACATACACATTATCTATTTCATCACAAGCTGCAAGGGTCGACCATGTGTTTGACAGCTACATTGAATGTTCTCCTAAAGACTATGAACGTATTCTTAGGCAAAAGAGTACTGTTATTGATTTTGTAAAAATAACCTCAGATGTTAGCTTACCAGTACAAATGTATAAATTCTGGCCATCATCTTTAAATAAGTTACTTCTTCAACAACTTATTAGCGATAGTTGTAAAAGTAAATTGATTAGTCAGCCAATGACTCAGACACATGTCTTCAGTGCCTTCTCAGGAATGAACAATGAAATTTTGGTTAACTGTACAGCTGTGGAAAATGATTTGCAGACAACAATTCCAAGTGTAGATCGTCTTGCCATTGAAGAAGCTGATTTTTGGATCATGGTTCATGCTGAACATTCTGCAAATCAGGGGTATCAATATAACGGGTTTGAAGGGAAGAAAAAAAAGAAAAGCCTTATTCTCTATCATAACAAATCGCAACAGTACAAATTTTGGCAAATAACTAGCTACCATTAAAAATATATTAAGTCCGGACAGCGAATAGTACAAAATTGCTCCACAGGTGGAACTCAGTTTTGCGTTGCAAAAGTAAAGAAGACGCAAGGATTATTTTTTAGATTTCTGAGTACAAATTAAGAAAAGAAATGGCA